>JACXGI010000188.1:29298-87928 GCA_016801175.1 Esox masquinongy | reverse complement strand
ATGAAACCAAGATCACTGCCTCTCTGGCTTCACAACACGTCATCACGACGGCAATCATGCAAGCAAGGAGAGACAATGAATTCTACAAAAGTCGGGTTTTCAACAGTTTAATGTCTTAAGAGTTTTTTACAATATTTTTTTTCATAGGACTAATAAAACCGTACACATTAAATCAGCCGAACAAATATTTTGCGTGCATTTTCCCCCCTTGTTTGAGTTTTTCAAGTGAACCATGACGGAGGAGTTTGAGAGCAACGCGTTGTTTTTACACGTTCTAAAACGCATTAACACAAAAAACGAAGAAGCACGACGCTCGCTTTAAAGGGCAGATGTCTCTACCTGGTCGATCACGAGCTACTGAACGTGAAACTATTCTGTTTAAATACAGATTTCACATGCTCCACCATAAAATATGATGAAGAAATCTCACACATTTTAGACATGGCAGGCTCCCAGCTACTTGAAATGATCCCATTCCTGTTTAGCCACTTTAGGCTTGAAAAGCAAAACCAGACACTGTAAGTTATTTGTAGTTGCTAGTACGAAGCAAAGCATCTAAAAAGCATTTAAATGTATAATTCCCGGCACGTTTTACTATGTTTACAAGTGTTGATACAAAACTTAGATGTCAAACACAATTTTGACTTACCAATGTAGCAGCTACCAATAGGAGTGCAGCTACAGTACCTCTCCTTACAACCTCATAAAAACTGCTAAGTAGTCTTACCTGGCTGGAGTATATCACAAGTAAGTATATCCTTTGGATGTTTTATTTCTTAGTTGTATAAAATGACAGCAGCACTAAGCAGTAGATTTCAGTCGGCTACAGATTTGTCAAAAAACTACACATTCCTCAATTCTAATGTTATTGAATCATTAGATCTATTTTTTTATTATTATTTATTAATATATATGAATATTTGTTGAAATATCCATGCATATTTGTAATATTTTTTTAAAATAAGAATCCAAAAAAGAATCCTAATCCTGGAAATATACAACTGAGCAAACAGAGTTTGGGAAAATGTCCAACAATTTTGGGGGGAAACATTTTTTATAACTCATTTTATAGGGCTCTATTTAGAGTAGACAAATAATGTTTAATCAGGGATATTGACAGAAAATGTAATTTCTCTTGTAAACTAAGGACCTAAGAAAAAGTGGCCCAGGGAGAGAAAAATAATGTTCCTAATTAAAACCCCAAAAGAGAGTAGATTTCTTAAAAGTAGCTTTCATGTCCAAAAAATAAAGCCAAAAATGAGAGAACCCAGTTATATGGCATTCACACAATAACGGACATGCAAGGTAGGGCACAAATACTGGTCAAGGCATGTCAATAAATAGGATGTCTACTGATGTTAGCTAACTTCTGTAAAAGTTAGTGTGACGTGTATAAAAATGAACTACTGTACCATACCTCAAGAATGACCTAGCATTATACACAAAGTGTGGGGTTTTAGAACTCCTGGAACTCGATCAGTTTCTCTTAGACCACAGACTGAAAGATTATTGGTTGCGTGTTAGGAGGTCACTGACGTCAGTAGTCAATGTTGAAATTATTAGAACCCTGAGTTCTGCAAATCAACATATTTCTGGGCATTGGGTGACACTTGGGCTACATTGTTCGTTGAAAGTGCTGTTCCCTGGCACAATATAGTTCATGGGCATATCACATGAATGCCCATTTGTCTTCACTACCAGCTGGTGGTAAATGTGATTATACAGTATCAGTATATTTTTAATACATTGGAAATTAGATGGCTACTGTATGGTCATACTCTTGTAAATGACACCAGCTCTTTCATCTCTAGCTTCTACAATAAAGCACAGACAGTTCAGGCAGGAACCTGGACAGCTCACTCCCTCCACAGTGTGAGGGCAGTAAGGAGACCAGAGTTGCCTCACAACTAAATGGGGTTATGTCAAGTGGGCTTGTCTTGGTTGCTGATGGGCAACACAACCAGGATGTATCACGTTAGCATGGTGATGAATGAGGGAGTCGGGAGTTACTGTATCTAGCTAGGATACCGGTACAGAGTTTCTCTTTTGCTTCTGCCTGTCAAGCGTTGTTTTCCTGCAGTTATGTTAACCAAAAACTACAGGAAAAAATTGCATTCTGTAACTGTGTTCCAGCTTGCTATCGATACTTAATTTTTCACCCTGTTAACGTGATCCCTTTGTAATTGGGTTACCTGTTCTAATCAGGAAGCCACACCTGTACTTTCTCTGTCACCAGGTTCTCTCAGGCCTTCCTGATTTACTTGCTCAGTATTCACTTTTTTTTTTCTCCAAGCAAATCTCGCACTACTTTGGGCCTGCATGACGCCTGCCTCTCAGGGGCAGTTTATTTAGTCAGACATGGTTCAGAATAAGATAATTTCTTGTGGATGACATGGTCCTTGAGGCTCCATCGGTGGACTGTTGTATCCACAATTGCCAGTATTTGAATCCTTCAAATATCTACTGGACCACCAACAACACAGAAACCCAGGAAAGAGGTGAGTAATGACGAAGATAATCAAATCTAGTGTATGTTAAAATGGCTTTACTGTAAACTCTGTGGATGCCATATTGATATTCTCCAAGTTTTTTGTCATTTAAAAAAAAAACGTGTGATCCACAAATAATGTTTTTATTTTTATGTTTCTAGTGATTTTTATGTTTCTAGTGATTTGCACGTGAAGATATTCAGTGTTGTTATTGGTGGAATGCATAGCTTACAGATTTTCTATTTAAGTGCTCTTTTTTAGTGGCTCCTTTGTCTCTGTCTCCCCTCTCTCTCTCTCTCTTTCTCTCTCTCTCTCTCTCTCTCTCTCTCAGGCATATGTGGATGTTTTGTGTGTGTGGACGGTTTGTGCCTGTGTGGATGTGTTGTTGTACGCATGGGTGATTTATATGTGTGTGGATGATTTTCTTGTGTGCGTCAGTGTGTATGTGTCCTATCCCTACCAGGTTTAATGCTGGTTGGAACATAGTACATCCATGCCTGCAAGTGTATAAATGCAAGTGTATACAAGTGGAGCCAAAATACTTCGAGGTGCCTTCGGCCTGAAGCCTCACCTGCCCAGAGAATGTCTGTAACCAGGTTATGCTCGGTGGTGTGTTCTAAATGCCATGCAGCGACGACCTGACACACAGTCTGTGTATCACAGGCAGCATGTGTGGGGACGGTGGGAGGATCCAGTTACACATGCAGCAAAAGCGATATTAGCACAAAGAGTGAGTAATCACCAGAAGCCAGTAGCGCATGTTTACAACACTGTTTCCACGAATGACATGGTTCCGCGTTCTGTGTCATGGCTTGACAACAGACATGCCATGTTACATTTCTGTTTGCACTGGTCGGAACACTGAGATCGCAGGAGATGCCAGTTTGAGCTCTGTCCTTGATGTATTATCAAATTGTAATTTAACACAAATTGTTTTGAATGTTACCCCCCCCCCCGATAAAAAAGAGTAGTGCATATTTTATTTGAACCTGGTCTTTGTGTAAAATGAGGTGAATAAAGTGAGAATTTGCTCTGCCATGTCTTTATTAAATGCGATAACATTGAACTATTATGAGTAGCTTCTTCTTTACATCATTTGGCATCACAATCAAAAGAATGCCAATTCCAAGAATGACATGTGAGGGGTGTATGGCCCTGAGCAATGGTGTATGAGAAATGCTTCATTTTTAAATACATACAGTAATCTAAATTACAGAAATGAATAACAAATATTGTCGGAAATCGAAATGCTTATAGTGCACATGGGCAAAGCCGTCTTTGGAATATACATGAATGTTGAAGGTTGATGTTAAAATGAAAAACAACTCTATTCATGTTCATCCAGTGGCTTTCAGTGACCCTGGACTCAGAGATGTCAATGCTGCCCGTCTCCATGATTATTACTGTCTCAAGGTCTAAGTTGCTTGCCCTTGCTGGCTTCCTTAGGATTTCTAGAGCAGAGCACATCTACACTATTTAACCAGGGTAGCGTTCTGTGTATTTCAAACTGTAGTGACTGATAATCAATTATTATCAGGAATCAATTATTCTATTAGAGAATTATTCATCTGGTTTGACGACAATTGATTGTTATCAAGACATAACTGTTTGGAATGAATTAATTTGGGTAACTGTATTTGGGGAGATGTTATAAGGCACTTACTGAGTAAACATCTTTGGTCTAGTTGTTAAATTCATACCTCAATTCACGTTGTATTTTTTTGTTTCTTATGTTCTCCTATGTTCTCCATATGCCATGGCCAAACAGTAATTGAATATGAATACTAGTGTGTTACTACTATGCTATGAACTAGACATCCACTTTGACAGGATAACAGTTGCGAGTATCTTTTAGTACTGAAATATGCAAACATGGGTGTCACATCAGAGAGAAATGCTTAAAAAAAGGCATCAGAGATCACCTGAACATATAACATATCAGCTTGTAGATTCTGCTTACCAAGCAAAACAAGCAACTTCATCGTCTTTCAGAGATGCAGAGTTGGTGGTTTTAGGGATACTGTCTGTGTATTAAGTACCTTAGCTCAGATATCCATTAGTTAGAAGTGCTGTCCAGAGAGAACCTGAAGTTGCTTACAATGAACACCATGTTTAAAAATAATAGGTTGAAGGCAAGTTTGCAAAATAGTAGTCTCTGAAAGCAATGCACACTGGAGGTCTATCAAGTAACCTGTATCCTGAAAATGTTTCAAAATTATGCTAAAATTCCACCTCCTTTCAATTAACTATGTATTCAGACTTCAGTTCTCTATGTATTTACTGGCTAATTTTAATTACTGATGAATAGCGTATGTCATCTACATAAAAAATTGCATATTTTAGATTACAACACATAAGTATATTCCACAATATCCACTCCTGCATTAGATTTCTATCTATTCCAAAGTATTTTCCTTATGAGGCTATAGTATTGTAATTTTTGTATGGTCTTATTTTCTTTGTCTTCTCTTTCTCAATGTTCCACCTTAGGACTTGAAATATCTTGTATAACAAGCACAGTCTTCCCAAGTAAGATGGGCAATGGAGACTACGGCAACAATCATGTTCCAAGATTTGAGCATTTATGTCTCTCGCTAAATGGATTGTCTCACCTTCTTCACAAGATGAACCGGAGTTGCTTCAGATGCCAACAGTGTGAAGGGATGTTTGGATTTTCTGTTTAAAAATGACTACCCTTCATCTGTCTACGATGGACACACTTTAATCAGAGAACAGTTTAACCTGTACCATGATAACAGAACAACTTTGAACACAGTGAGTGAATACAGCACAGCTTGGAACGCTGTTCATCCAATCAGCATCCAAGATCCAAACAACTTGTTATATAAAACAATTAAAAAAGTGTTGAATGTTTTAAGTCATATATGTAAGTTGCGTATTTAATCTGTCACCTGTTTGAAATTCATCAACCTCTTCATCAGGGTCCCTGTAAAAGTCTAATTTGTTGTTGTTTGTTACTTTAATGACACATTCATTTATCTGTGTTTGATAGTTGTGAAATAAAGTTTTATCTGAATCGTTTAATTGAAATGTGTGTACTTTCTTACCACAAAGTGCAGAGTTTTAGTTGGAGACCACTGAGAAACCATTTCATCGAAAGAAGAGAAAGAAAGCACTCTATGTATTCTGTACAGAACAAAAAAAATGCCTTACAAGCATTTTATTGCCTCACATGAGCACCACGTCCTTGTTGTTCAGAATGTGTGTGCATGTGTAGTCAGCAGCTTACACGTACACTATTCATACAAACCTTTTATTAGTGTGATTTTATTTTTTCCATTAAGAGGTCATCAAGATGTCAATAAGCCCTGCTGGAAAATATCACACTTACCTGCAGAGTATGGCATAAGGTTATACAAGTGTCATGCTGTAAGATGGTCAAACATTTAAACATGAAATCTATCTCTCACTATAATAATCAAATTCAATTATATATATATATATATATCAAGTTAAAAAAGCAAGGAAATTTACAGGAGCACCACAATACCTAATCCACCCATATTGTACAAACTTTTTGCAACACACAGTTTTGACCTACTATAGTAGCTATGTTGGTCTATGGTACTTCAAAAAATGTGTAGGCAGGTAACCTAGAATTCAAACCTTCTCAAAGAGCCTAATTCATACTCTTCAAATGGATAATGGACTTTACAGTGTCCTGCTATTAAAATGTTTATACAAAAGAGTGGTTAAAAAAACACTGAAAAAAAGTTGTTTAGCACACCCTGTTGTGTCCAAAACTATTAGGATTGAGGTATTTAATATATATATACGTTAGGCATATTGACAATTTTTATAATAAATGTAGCATTATGGCAAATTGAAATTCAAAAATATACTTTAAGGTACATAGTTATTAATTTGACAGAGGCAATGCACAATAAATGCACTGATCAGTATGCTTACATAGGAGAACACCATAGTTTCAGGCATTCCACTTTACTTTGTTACGTTTTTTGGTCCTTAACCTGTTAAGTACATATAGTACAGTACACATGCTAACAGTTAAAAAAGACAGGCAGTAGACTTCTATGTCTTTTTGAATTATTTTGTCCAAAACACCACCAACTATTAAATTGTCCAATTACTGACACTCCAAAAATGTATTTGAAATAAATAAAAATCTCAACTGTATTGCCAAAAAAGGTTTAGGTTTCAGGAATGGCAGGCAACGCATTATTAGAAGACAAAACAGGTTACTTTCACATAATAATTGAAAAGGCAATGGAATAGAATATAATCACAATGAGATGTGTCATTATTTTAATACTTTACCTTGGCAGTACAAATCGTATTATTGTGGGAAAACCTCATTTAAGAGTATGAATTGGGCTGTTTGAGAAGAATTGAACCCTGAGCAACCTACCTCTACACTGTTTGAACTATTGTAGTTGTTCAAAAGCGTGTGCTGAAAAATCTTTGTAGAGCATGAGGGAAAAGCAGCGGCCATATGAATTTCCACAATTTCTTTTTAATTTCAATTCACACCAGATTACACTTTTCTGTAAAATACATATTATATAACATGGCATTGCTAGAATGTCTGTCACTGGCAGAACTATTGTAACCCTTTATTTTTTACATATGGCCACTCTTTCACTATGCCTGTAGGTCATCCTCCAAACAGTTTTTATACATATTTTGTTTTGTTACTGAGAAAATTGGTTGTCACGTTAGCATGACCTCTCCAATGCATGAAAACAATTCATTATGGAAATGTATCTAAGCATGTTATATACTGATCTGAATCATTCTGGACCCACTCATATTACACCAAAATCTAATTATGTCTGCACTTACATGTGTATATATATTTTTTTTCATTGTGTCATAAATCTCTGTTTAACTTTCACTGTTTACAACAACAACCCAAATCAACTAGAGCTTTTTGGGGGTCCCCGAACTGTACCTGATTTGAAGGGTACATTTGTTTAAATTAGATTAGTGGCTTCAAAAGTATTCAGACCTTCACTTTCTCCACACATTGTTTTGAGTAGGAATTAATTCAGAATTGATTAAATATATAGCTTTTGCCATCAATCTACAGACAAAGCCCCAAAATGACAAAGCAAAAACGTTTTTATTTAAAAAAAATAAAAAACAGAAATATCTAATTTACATAACTATACAGACCTTTAGCCATGACATTCCAAAGTGAGCTCACATGCATCCTGTATCCTTGAGATGTCTCTATAACTTAATTGGAGTCCAGATAGAAGGCACTTCTGTGTATAAGGCATATGACATTCTGCTTGAAGGACACCGGGAGAATGCGGGAAAAAGATTCTCCGGTTTGATGAGACCAAAATTTAACAATTATGCCTGCGCTATTTCTGGCAAAAATAAGATATCACTTACCACCTACCATCCCTATTGTGAAGCATGGTGGTGTGAGCATCATGCTATGGGGATGCTTCTCGGCGGGAGGGACAGGGAGACTGACCACGATTAAGGGAATAATGGACGGAGCAAAATACATTGAGGTCCTTGTAGAATACCTACTCCAGAGTGCGCATGATTTCAGATTGAGGTGAGACAGGGACTAATCTTTCAGCAAGACAGGGACTTGAAGCACACAACTATGACAAAGCGACTGTGTAAATCCTTGAGTGAACCAGCCAAAGCCAGATATTTGTGGGGAGACCTGAAGACCGCAGGTCACTGGTGCATCCTATCCAATCTGACAGAGTTTGAGAGTATCTGCCAGAAAGAATGGGAGAAAATGCCCAAATTCAAGTGTGCAAAGCTGGTAGAGGCCAACCCAAGAAGACCTGAAGCTGTGATCGCTGCCAAAAATCAAAAAGTCTCTGAATACTTGTGTACATGAGATTTCCTTTTTTTCAATGAATTGTCACAAATGTCTTAAAACACACTGCTCAAAAAATTAAGGGAACACTTTAATCACACATTTCTTGATTTATCAAATATATTAAAGATTAAAATCCTTACGGTACATTGCGTAATTCGTTGAGAACAAAATGATATAACAACGGTCAATGGAAACCAAAATCATCAACTGACTGAGTGCTGGAGTCAAACCCATACCGAAAATCTAAGTAAACAATTGAAAACACAGGCTGTTCCAACTTGCGTGAACTTCATCACGGCAACTCACAATGTGACTCCGTAGTGTGTTTGGCCCCCACATGCCTGTATGCACTCCGGAAAACGTCTGGGCATGCTCCTGATGAGATGGCACAGGGTGTCCTGGGGGATCTCCTCCCAGGCCTGAATCAGGGCATCAGTGAGCTTCTGGACAGTCTGTGGCATTACTTGGTGGCGTTGGATGCACCAATACATAATGTCCCAGAGATTCTCAATTGGATTCAGGTCGGGGGAATGTGAGGGCCAGTCAATGGCGTCCAAGCCTTCGTCATCTAGGAACTGCGTACACACTCTGGCCACGAGGCCGGGCATTGCCCTGCACCAGGAGGAAACCAGGGCCCACTGCATCAGCGTTAGGTCTGACGATGGGTCTGAGAATTTCATCCGGGTACCTAACAGCAGTCAGGGTACCATTGGCTAGCATGTGGAGGTCTGTGCGACCCTCCAAGGATATGCCTCCCCAGACCATCACTGACCCACCGCCAAACCGGGCATACTGGATCATGTTGCAGGCAGCATAACATTCACCACAGCGTCTGCAGACTCTTTCACACTCTTTCACCAAGCTCTTTCAGAAATCTGTCACATGTGCTCAGTGTGTTCCTGCTCTCATCTGTGAAGAGAACAGGGCGCCAATGGAGGACCTGCCAATTCTGGTGTTCTCGGGCGAATGCCAATCAAATGCACGGTGCTGGGCTGTGAGCACAGGTCCCACTAGAGGATATCGGGCCCTCATGCCACCCTCATGAAGTCTGTATCAGAAACATGCACACAATTAGCCCGCTGTAGGTCATTTTGTAGGGCTCTGGCAGTGCTCCTCCTGCACCTCCTTGCACAAAGGAGCAGATACCAGTCCTGCTGCTAGGTTGAAAACATCTTGCGACGGCATGTATAGATGTACCATCCTGGAGGAGCTGGACTACCTGTGCAACCTGAATGGGCTGCAGGTACCACCTCATGCTACCAGTAGTGACTGGTACACTAGCAAAACACAAAACTACAGAAGAATGAGGAAAGATAAGGAGAGAGCAATTGTCTGTGGCCACCTGCAAAACCATTCCATTTTTGGAAGTTGTCTTGCTGTTGCCTCTCCATCGCACCTGTTGTCACTTTCATTTGCACCAAAACAGGTGACACTGATTCACAATCGCTTATGCTTCCTAACTGGACTGATTCATATCCTGAAGTTTAATTGACTTGGTGTTGTATTGTGATGATTACGTATTCCCTTAATTATTTTGAGCAGTGTATGTTTTCACTATAACATCATCAATATTGTGTGTAGATTGATGGCCTTTTTTTAATAAATTATATTTTAAAGGGCCACTGTGCAGAATCCTGCCTCTAAACAATAACACGAGTTGCCTCCTCCTCGTCTTCCCTTACCAAACGAGACCAGTATATTACTAGCTAGTCCAGAGTTGTTAAGGCTGGGTAGGATCGTACTGCGAATGTCTAAAGTGAGTAAAGGTTATTAAAAGTCAATGCAAACTGATAGAGCGACCTGCAAGAAAGTTTAAATGGGGAAAATGTCAGTCACTCTGATAAATTTTGTAGAAAAAGATCATTTGAAATATTAACTTAAAACATTAACTGCAAATTACGACTGGTAATGTTTCCTTGTGTTTTATGCTAGTACTACAGTGAAAATGTGAAAATCATACATATTGCCCCTTTAAGTCTACAACACAACATCATCCGGAGAAAGGGCGGAATTGGGTGCGAAATGAATCAAATGTAAAATAGGGGGTGAAAATGTTGGGTTTAGAGTGTTTCGAAGACTTTGATAACATGCTTGGATACATATTAATATTAGATTGTAGTCATTGGCAAGCAGAATATGACAATACATTTTCTTTGTAAATAAAAAATATCCCAACAATTGTTTGAGGGATTAACTTCAAGCACAGAAAAAGTTAAAAGCGCATGGCAAGATATAGCGCACGCATACTTCATAGAGTAGGCGTTTTCTAAAAAACGCCAGACAAACAAGCTAACAAAACTAAACAGCACATTGTTAATTTACTCAACAGAAAGTTTTGCACATGAGAATAATAAACTCTACATTTACATTTACAAATGCTATCAACAAGCCTAGAATGTGAGGCAGCAGATCAGCCTAATCCCTCAGCCAATAAGGTAAAAAAAGATCCTGTTGTTTTGTCTCTGAGCAAGATAACCCAGTAAGATAGTTAACCCTAATTGCTCCCAGGTAAGTTCTGTAAATAAAACGTGTTCTTAGCATACTTAGGTCATACAATAATGGTAAAACAACTAAATAAAAGTTCGGGCAAACCATCTCAATTATGGACTTTGATAATATGTTAATTATATTTAGTCTTCAAATAATTATGAAATTATGGGGCCTGAAACCCCAAGGAGCAAGCAACAACAGTGTTGAAGTACAGTGGCTAGGAAAAACTCCCTAAAAAGGGGCCAAAATTGAGGATGAAATCTAGAGAGGAACCAGGCATGGAGGGGTGAGCAGTCCTCTTCTGGCTGTGCCGGGTGAACATTTTAAGAGTACAAATTGAAATAATTAATAAACGCTTGCGGGCTGTCCAGAGTCTATGACATCTAATCCAGGTCAGAAGCATGACCAGATGGACAAGGACAGGGACAACCCAGGGGAGGGGGATGGTCAGCAGAGTGTCAGCTGGAATCGTCAAGTATCGTCTTGATCTGCAACACAACCACGAGGACTTAGGATAGGGACAGCAACGACACTTTCGAGCCTGGTACTCAGGACGTGTGGGCTAAGACCTCATGTCCTCCTAAGTTTAAACGGAGCAGGAGACAGGGAAAATTTAGAGAGCACATTCCTTAGATTTACAAGGATTTACAATGGAGAAGGAGAACTGACCCTACTACCCCGCACAGTAATATAGTAGCGTAAAACTTTGGGGCTGAGACAGGTCATAACAATATAAAACCTTCTGCCCGGTCACTGCACACATATAATTTTCAGCCAACCCATTGAAAAAAACACAAAAAGTTGATTAATTCAAAAACATACAGTGAACTCCAAAAGTATTGCATTTATTTGACTCTGTATTATACTGTAGTAGTTTGGAATATGAAATATCACAGTGACTATTGTAATGAGGTATTTTCATCTTTACTGAGTGAACCATTTAGAAATTACAACAGGTTTTTTATACAGTCCCCTTGTATTAGGGTACAAAAACATCTTTGAATAATTGGCTTTACAGCTATGTCTTACTATGTAGGTGCACTTGTTTGCAACATTAGTGCATACGCAAGAAAGCTGTGAATGTCTAGTCTTGTTGTCAAACTTTGCATTTGCATTTGGAGTCTGGTATTTTTGTCTGATAACATGAAGACCAAAGAAGTGTCAAGTCAAGTTGAGTTGTTTATTATGAAGCAGATAAATTAAAATGAATTGATCTGAGACAGTTAAAATATTACATACATCAAATTCAACTTGATGCACTGGTAACAGCTATGGCAAACGACCTGCTAGACCAAGGAATTCACTGAAGTGCATAACCAAAGAATATTTGGTCAATGGTCAAGAAAAGACTCTAACAACAGTCAAACAGATCAGGATTTTTTTCTTGAGGAAGGCATAGATGAGTCAAAGACAACCATATTCAGACAAGTACCACAGAATTTCAGAGGGTACACAATAAAATGCAAACCACCATTAAGCCTAATGAATGACAAGTTATAGTTTGGTAAAAAGTACCAGTACAGGATCCTGTTGAGTTTTGAAAAAAATTGTTATGGACAGAGAAGACTAAGTTTACCGTTTACCAGAGTGATGGAAAGTATACCACCTTATCTGTTCAACATGGTGGAGGGAGTTTTATGGCTTAGGAAATTATGACTGCAACTGGAACTAACTAAATTTTCATTATTTATGATGTGACTATTGATGGTATGAAGGCAGCAGCAGATTGAATTCTAAAAGTGTATAGAATCTTATTGTCTGCTCAGAAACAACCAAATGCCTCTAAACTCATTGGACAGCGCTTCATCATGCAAAAGGACAATGACATCAAACACACTGCCATAGTAAAAACAAATACAATTCTTAACTGGCCAAGTCCAACACCAACTATGAATACGACTGAGCAAGACTCTCATATGCTGAAGACAAGACTGAAGGCAAAAAGGGCTACAAAACAAGTAAGGAACTGAAGATAGCTGCAGTACAGACTTGGCAGTGCATCTTCAGTGATGATACCCAGCATCTGGTGATGTCTGTGTAGGGCAGACTTCAGGCAATCATTGCATGCAAAATATATGTGACAATTTACTAAACATAACTCATTTATTTTACATAATGTCAATGTCTCCAAGTACCTTTGGTACCCTAAAGTAGGAGCGCTGCACAAACCGTGCTGTAAGATATATCTGATATGTATGAAAATACCCCAAAATAATAGCAAATAGTCTGTACTTTAACCCCATAGTCTATGTTTCATTTCAAATTCAGAGTACTGGAATTTGAAATATTTGTTCCATGTGAAACGTCCTGCTACCAACTGGAGGAAAAGCAAATTATAGCGTGGGACAAGCGCAATTATGCTTGGAAGATGGTGGCAGTGTTTGTTGATGTCTCAGTTTGAGATTTACAAGTTAGCACTGTGTTAATACATTGTGCTGTGTTTATTTAGCAGTGGGATGTTTGTTTTACAGAAACCTGTTGCATGCTAGCATAGTGCTAGCATAGTGCATACCTGCTGTTGGGCTGCGAGGCCTCAGTCAAAGGTCTCAGCAGCGTTGGTACAGGAGCCTTGGCCTCTATGGCTGGCTTTCCCCCGTCACCATGACTTTGATCTGACGCTGTGCCCTAGCGAAACCACTTTCTAATATCCATAATCTAAATTTATTATTTTGCCTTTATTGTTAGTGATGTTTCTTTCATCTAGTTGAGGGATGAAACTTCTTTCCGTTGTAGGCATAAGTAACTTTGAATGTTAACCTACAATTTGAAATTGACCCTGCCCTTCTACTGTGTGAAAGCCAATCAAAATTCCAATATGTGACTTAAGTGTGATATTAATGCGCTGCCAGAACTACGGCTTTTATGTTATCCTCTATGTCGCTACACAGCGAAATAATCAACACAACAAATCAAGTCGGGGGCAAATTGTAGGACAGAATAGAGATATAAGACTGAGGGGGCACAATATTCCAACTGAGGGGGCTTTGCCCTGTTTTGCTCCCTCGTGGAGCCAGGCCTGGGACGTGGCATCCATGATTCCCAAAATGAATTTCAAATGATTTGTCAAACCACAGGACAGTTTTCCTCTTCGCCTCAGTTCATCTTCAATAAGCTCGGGCCCAGAGAAGGCGGCGGCGGTTCTGGATCTTGTGAATATCTGGTTTCTTCTTTGCATGGTAGAGTTTTAACTTTGTGGATGCAGCGACGTACTGTGTTCACAGCAATGGTATTCGGAGGTGTTCCTGAGTCCATACAATGATTTCCACTACAGAATCGTGTCTGTTTTTAATGCAGCGCCGCCTGAGGACCCAACGATCATGGCCATCCACTATTTGTTTTAGGCCTTGTCCCTTGCATAGAGATTTCTCCAGATTCTCTGAATGTTAATGATATTATGTACTGTGGATGCTGAGATCCCCAAAATCTTACGTTGAGAAACGTTATTCTTAAATTGTTGCACTATTTGCCCATGCAGTCTTTCACAGAGTGGTGAACCCCTCCCCATCCTCACCTCTGACAGACTCATCCTCTCTGGAATGATCTTTTAATACCCAATCATGTAACTGACCTATTGCCAATTGACCTAATTAATTGTGATATTCCACCAGGTTTAGCTTTTTACGCAACTTTTCCAGTCTTTTGTTGCCACCTGTCCCAACTTTTTAAAAACACGTTGCTGGCATCAAATTCAATGTGTGCATTGACCTGGATGTGAAAAACGAGCTGAGTTGGCTATCCTCAACAGGTAAGCTTTACATCTATCTGCCACTAGCCTAGGACACGTAAGAAATGTTTTGTTTGCTAGGTTATAACTATACCACGCACATGATAGGCTATAAAAATGTGAATTCCTAATGACAGATTCTATTGAAATGTTAGCTACATTGCCAAGTTAGGTAGCTATTATTTAGTTACGTGCTAAGGCCATCTACCAGCGCAAAGACATTGTTTCTGCT
This sequence comes from Esox masquinongy, assembly GCA_016801175.1. Taxonomy (NCBI): domain Eukaryota; kingdom Metazoa; phylum Chordata; class Actinopteri; order Esociformes; family Esocidae; genus Esox; species Esox masquinongy. Next base: position 73,160 of record JACXGI010000188.1, on the reverse strand, counting down.
ACTCCCCTTGTAGACACTAGAGGGCTAAATGTACAAATATCTCTTATAATGATAAATCCCATACAGTCTGATTTTAGAAAGCAGCTGTAAAAGCCAAAGCTTAATATGCTGTTGATCCTCCATGTGCCACCAAAACAGAGCCAACCTGCTGAGGCATGGACTCTACAAGACCTCTGAAGGTGTCCTGTGTTATCTGGCACCAAGACATTAGCAGCAGATCCAGAAGTTGCAAGGAAGAGCCGCCATGGATTGGACATGTTGTTCCAGCACATCCCACAGATGTTCAAACCATTCCTGATCAATGTGTGCAGTGTGGCAGGGTGCATTATCCTGCTGGAAGAGGCCACTGCCATTTTGGAATACCATTGCCATGAATAGGTGTTCCTGGTCTGCAACAATGTCTACATTGGTGGCATGTATCAAATTGACATCCATATGAATGCCCAGACCCAGGGTTTCCGAGCAGAACATTGCCCAGAGCATCACATTCCCTCCACTGGCATGTTGTCTTCCCACAGTGCATCCCGGTGCCATCACTTCCCCAGGTAAACGGTGCACACATACACAGCCATCCATGTAATGTAAAAGAAAACGTGACCCAGGCGACCTTCTTCCACTGCTCCAAGGTCCAGTTTCGATGAGCAACGTGCTCATTGTAGATGTTTTTGATGGTGGACACCCCTGTCGTGGACACCCCCATCATGGGCACTCTGACTGGTCTGCGGATACGCAGCCCCATACGCAGCAGGGTAAGACATGCTGTGTGTTGTGACACATTCCTCCTGTAACCATCATTAAAACTTTCTGTGACTTGTGCAACAGTAGATCTTCTGTTGGTTTGGACCAGACAGGATAGCCTCATTGATGAGCCTCGAGTGCCCAACACCCTGTCGCCGGTTTGTGGTTTGTCCCACCTCGGACCACTGTCGGTAGTACTCACCACTACTAACCTGGAGCAACCCACAAATCTTGTCGTTCCAGAGAGGCTCTGACCCAGTTGTCTGGGCATAATAATTTGGCCCTTGTCAAAGTCACTAAGGTCTTTACTCCTGCCCATTTCTCCGCATCCAACACACTGACTACGAGAACTGATTGTTCACTTACCATCTAATCTACCCAGACCTTGACATGTGCCATTGTTAGGAGATGATCTACGTTATTCGCTTCACCTGTGAGTGGTCATAATGTATTGGCTCATCAGTGTACAAATAAAGTTTATTACAAAGAAAACACATAAATGTACAATAATAATAATATGCAAAAATATTAATAAATTAACAATAATACATTATTATAATATGGCACAATTTGCTGTGGGTGACTGAATTCCTGTTCAAATTGTTTTAAAATATAGTTTACACAATGTACAGCTCCGGAAATAATTAAGAGACCACTGCACCTTTTTCTTTCCTTTCCATAAAAGTTGAAATGGAAAGTTTTGAGTGAGGAACAGAAGCGTTCAAATTGCAGTGGTCTCTTAATTTTAACCCTTCTGTTCCTCATTCAAAACCTTCCTTTTCAACTTTTTTGGAAAGGAAAGAAAAAGGTGCAGTGGTCTCTTAATTTTTTCCGTAGCTGTTTACCAGCGCTTTGGATTTGTAATGATACAATGACTATCAGGTTAAAATGCAGACTGTCAGCTTTTATTTGAGGGTACATTCGTACATAACAGATGAACCATAAAAAATAATCAAGCTATGATCAAAGTCAGCATGAGTATTTTTGCACATTATGGATATAGAGGGAACACAGTAGACCTAAACTCTATTGAAAGATTCAGGATTGTGATGTAATCTAAGCTGTCATGCACCATTACTGTGCATATTTGCAGGTGTGGGCTAGTCATTGGAAGTCAGTTTTAGTATACATTGCTGATGTAGTACTCGCACCCATTCAATGTCAAGAACTAATGGACGTCATAGAGGATTCTAACGGGGCTATCTGTGGAAGTTCTCAACATTGTAATTGCTTTCTCTTTCTCCTCAGTATCCTCAAATCCATGTCTGAACCTTGGAACATTAAAAAAGAAATGTGAAGAGAATACAGGGCACATCCAATTTTCCTTGGACCTTTTTGGCTTTTATCCAGAGTGACTCAGCACACGTCTTTTTATACTCGTCCAATCAAACCCATGAATCTGGCAATAAAACCACCATGGTCTACCAAACTGAGCCACACTAGACCAAGCACACTCCATCACAGCAGCTTGATGGTACAGTAAACCCAAGAGTTCAAAGGCATGTCAAATGTTGGCATATAAAATACGCCCATGGGCAGCCAATTGAACGCAGCTGAAGCATGTTCCAAGAGGAAGCCCATGGGTGCTGGGAAGTGAGCTGGTCAAAGTAACCACAGTCATCGTAGTGCAGTCCAGAACCACATAGACCAGAGAGATGGAGAGGCCACAGAAGGCCATGGAGTAGGGATGAAACCGGCACAGGGACAGGAGCAGACAGTCCAGTCCCACCATTTTTAACCACAGCCAGCCCCAGAAGTAATCTATGTGTTTCACCTGATGTCAAAGTAGTGGAAACAGGTTGGTAACAGCTGGAGTCGAACAGTTACAGCTACAGTAATTGTTACAGCTCTGCAAATTGTTTCTACAAACCGACATTGGGCGTGACTTTGGAGGTTCGTTAGTGACGCTAGTAAGTTATTCCGTCTTTCCCCAAAGTTGGCACTTTCTTCCAGCATAGTACGTCCTTGAAGTGCTTTCGGAAACTTTTCAAACCTCTTCACTTCATGTCATCATTACACACTGCTGTATTATTGATTTACACTTGAAGACATTTTTGCCATCAATATACACACAACACAATAAAATGCCAAAGTAATAATGTTTTTAGACTTTTGTGCTCATTCTTTGAAAATAAAAATAAAAACGGAAATGTCTTTTGTATGTAAGTATTCAGACCCCTTTATTCAGTGCTTTGTAGAAGAACCTTTGGCTGCAATTACAGTTTTCAGTCTTCCTCAACTAGCTTAGAACATCTGGTTTCCGGGCAGTTTATTACATTCAGGTCTCCCCACATACGTTTAATTGGGTTCGGGCGGGCTGGGCCACTCAGGGACATTCACAGACTCGTCTAGAAGACGCTCCAACATTGCCTTGGAAGTTTGCTTCGGGCCCTTGTTGTGCTGAAAGATGATGCTCTTTGGTGCTCTTTGCCCCAATCTGAGGTCCTGTGTGTTCTGGATCAGGTTTTCTTCAAGGACCTCTCTGTATTCTGCTCAATTCATCCTTCCCCCAAACCATATCAGTTTCCCAGTCCAAGCCACTGAGAGGCATCCTCATAGTATGTTGTTCCCACCACCACGCCTCACTGTATGGATGGTATTAGCCAGGAGATGAGCAGTACCTTGTTTTCACCAGACACAGCGTTTAGCATTCAGTACTATTAGTTCAATTTTAGTCTCATCAGACCACAGAATCTTTTTCCTCATGCTCTCACAGTCCTTTAGGTGGCCTTTAACTTAGGAATGGCTTCCGCCCAGAAATTTTACCATATAGGCCTGATTGATGTAGTGATGCAGAGATGGTTATCCTTCAGGCAGGTTCTACTCATCATCTCTGCAGTGTTTCTCTCGCTGCTCTGTAAGGCAAAACACATTTGCAAGCTTTGCCTTGGCCAGACCACTGAACTGGTAACTAACATGGCACTCTGTCGAACTGCTGTTGGAAGTGCTGTTGCTGGTGATTGTAGAATTGTTTCAGTGCCATTGTGAGATTACTTTAGTTTCTTCCCAATGACAATTTTGATTTTCCTAATTCAAGGGGCTCGAAGCCCTTTCAAAACCAGACTTCCTACATCACCCCTCGTTCCACTTCAATACACATTTTGCAAGACGTCGTCTTTAGACTTCAGTAGTTGAGGGGAGTATCGGTCAAAAAAGTGTGCTACATTACCTTAGAATGTGGCATGCAACAATTATGATTTTCACCTGTTCACAAAATATTATTTTTTTATCTCTGATGCAAATCTGGCCTCATGTCTCGTTCATCTGAAAACAACTAACATAGTGTAAAAACAAAATTAGTTTGAAACAGGTCTAGAAAGAGTCTGGGTGGTTAGAAACTTTCATTTCACAATATTGGAGCCTGATTCTAAATTAGCATATATTGTGTCACTCCTCATAGCAGATAGGTGGCAAGCATTCTGGCATAAATGGTTACTCGAGGATGGAAGACATTGGTTTTGAAATGGGTGAGTTTCTCCCTTACAGCACTTTGAGCATTTGACAAGATCCTTTACAAAATGCCTACATGATTCCTGCAGGAAAGGTCTTGCAGGAATGCTGCAGGACACTGAGTAACATGTCATGCATGATATCCCACTGGATTTGGGCAGATTCCTGCAAGGATTTCCAGGAGCTAGTTTTTATATTTTGTTCAACTCACCATATATTGTCAGACTAAATTGTGCATTAGAAACACTCTAATCCTACATTTGTATCCCATCATTGGCATTATGTATTGTGGAAATTCATTTTAGTCAGTATTGTGGAAATTAATTTAGAAGTCAGGTCTGGTGATATTCCATGAAGGAAACATTTCAGACAGGGTTTTATGCTGTCAGTATAATTACACTTATATTTTTTACAGTATTGAGTGTATACATTACAGTACAGGGCCAATAAAGGGGTAGACTATATTCCATCTATAGACATTTTTGAAAATGTTACTTGGCTTCAAGTTTCACGATTTGTCTTTAGGAATCGACTACAACCAAGGTAAGTGGAGAAAACATTTTAGTTTGCATTTTCAGTGGACAGTCCCTTTTAGATTAAATGGATGGTCACGGACACTTGAGCATCTTTTGCTTTCACATGAACATTGCTTCTTGATAACAGTCCATCAAGCAAGTTGTCTGGGGGTCTCCTTTGTTGTGTCCTAAAAACACGGTTAGTGGGAGGAGTAAGGGGAGGACCGTGCAATGTTTTAGCACACAATTTCATGTTGGTTTGCGAGAAGAGGCCAGCTAGGCATTTCAAGTGGAGAAGCAGCTAGAGCAGACCGCTGAGAGGGCAGTATTGTTGAGAGGAGACAGCAGCATAATGACCAGGAGGACGAGATGACATCAAGCGTCCTCAGGAGGGTCTGATATAGAGGCATGACTGATCACCTGTGAAGAGAGAACCAGTGGTACAAGATGGAGAGAAAACACAAACAAGAGAGTAATTAGCCTCACAAGTAGTAAAGAATATACAGTCATATCACTATACAGTCAGTTTAGTGCCAGGGCTAATGGGGGAAACTTGTGGAGTTCAGCAATGTAAAAGTTTTATTTGATTTTTTACGATGTAGAATCTTCAGTTCAGTTTTCCTAAGAATAATCATTGTTATTATTGCAAAAATGATCCTCTACCCACACCTAGAATCAACAGTAAGAATTTGCTCCTCTCTGATTTTCCTGGTAAAAGAAAAGTTAAATATATATATTTTTTTAATTAAAGTTAAGAAAAATTAACTTTACATCAAGGTACCTGTCGAAAGAATGTTTACAAGATTTTATAACATTTTATAAACCATTTTTAGATTGTGTATTCTTTAAATGTATGGTTTTATAAATAGTTTGTGGACAGTTGAAGGTATAAATGTCTAATAAACTATTCTAAAACCAACAACTGGACTGTCGTTTTGGTGCTTGTCAAAAAATATGCATTAAGTCATGCTGTGATGAACTTTGTAAAGGCATTACAACTGTGCAGTCTAATAAATTCATATTTTGGCAGCTATGAAAAAGGCAAAAATAATGGCTTCCACACACTACTCATAACTGTATTATTAATAAATCAATGAGTGGATGCACATTATTTGTTAAAGGCCTGCGCATATACAATTGCTAGTGTGGATGTAACTGAATTGGTCTCTTCCTCACAGTATTAAGCCATATAAGGCTACAGCTCAATACATTATGTGCAAAGTTGGGTCAACTTCAGCCAGTTGTCTGATTATTCATGGTCTTCTGTCACCCTTTAAGATATGCTGTAAAAACAACACATTTTGGAGACGCTTTTTTGGTCCAATAAGACTTGATGCACCTAAATTCACCATCTATAGGGAAGGTGTAGGGATTAGTCTAAGTTAACAAAAAATCATCCTACACACCGAAAGAACAAATATGATAAGGCATATGATAATGATGCGATCAAATCGCATTAGATAATAGAGGCTGAAAAATAAAGGTTTGCTTTATATTGTGTGGTGTAATTAATTATATTGCCTGACCTTTGATCCCTTCAGATAATGCTATATGGCTAAACGGATAAAAGCCACGTGAAAGCCTAATGAGATAAACAACATACAACATCTCATTGATATTCTGCTCCGTTTTTCCTCTCGATTGTTGAGTTCTGAAACAATTTAAAAGTTTTCTACATCTTAACATAATGCCTAGTATTGAACATGCTTTGAAACTACATTATACCAGGCAGTGCTATGTGGAAAAAACAACAAAATGTCTTTCCTGGCATAGGGTGAGTATAACATGGACAGCAGAAAACACTTGATACAAATAACATCTATTTGCCAATATGCAGGAGTGATACTATTCTCAACTACACTTTTATTTTACATGACTATGAGACCAAAATAGTACATTTCTCAACCACAGACAAACTCTATAATAAAAGAACAGTTACTTTTTTCATTATTCAAGAGCCAAAACAGTCATCTAGGTATAATTTTCCCAATTTTTCACTAACATGGTCACTCCATATAATTTCCCTGTTTTTCTCATGAATTGTATGTATTATAAGTATTAATGTGGATCTCCCTTGGTTCCAGTTACTTTACATACCATTATATTTCTGTAAAGGGTTAAATTGTGAACAGATCACAGATGTACTTCCTCTCTGTTCATGAAAACCTAGTTAATACAGATGTTGCACAACTAAATAAGCATATCAGATTTGATGGCAACAATTACAACAACAAATTTATGAAGTAACAATGCTAAATAGAGTGCTAAACACATGCATTAACTTTAATATTTTCGGATTGAAACGTCCAAGAAAGGTAAACCTAATTACACATATTGGTCCACTGCTATACACTATATTAATATAGGACTCTGGATATGCCTATTGTACCATAATTAACTTCATTATTAGCCTATAGTGTACATTATTTTAAGCAGGTAAATAACTACAATATATAAATTAGGTCTTCCAAAACAAAACGTTTAACATAAAACACAGAACAATGTGAAGAAAATGACACATCCTGGATCAAGTGCATTGCAACTCTTCAAAGACAATGAACGTTATGTAGCTAACATTGAGCTAAGTTGATGAGAACAAGAACAGAACAAGCAAGATTGAGTCGAAGATTTGCAGCAGGGACATATGTGAATAACGCTATGTGAATAAATAAAGTAAGAACCTCCACATAATAAACACTGAGAGTCACTAAAACAGACTCTCTCCAAAAGCTTTGTTTACGTGCTCTTACTCTTATTTACGTGCTCTCACTCTTGTTTACGTGCTCTCACTCTTGTTTACGTGCTCTCACTCTTGGGACAAGAATGCTGCTGAGGAGTGTCAGAACTGCACCACCGACTACAAAGACCTTTACCAGACAAAGTACACATGGCATTGTTCTCGCAGTGGTGTTATAATGTTTTTCTTCGTCTTGTTTCTAAATTACACAGGTTAAAAAAATATGTAAAGATCCACATTCAAACTAACCAACAAAAAAAAAAGCAGAAAGCAAAATGTATTTTAAGAGAGGGCAAAAGTCCACATACCATCTACTGGCAGTTCTTAATGTAACGAATGCAGTAGATTGAATGCATCAGAATCAGTAAGCAACAATACGTTACAACGCTATAACAACTGTTACTTCCTCTTAACATTTCTCTCAATTAATATTCAAAATCTCGAAAAAATACAATCGTTCACCAAAAATACATTTTTAGCAAAAATATGAATATATAAATACATTATTATTTCATAGAACATGCAGTTTTGTGTTAGTACTCAACAAATTGTAAATTGCACCATCCCATAGTTCAGATCGTTTGGGTTTCAGATCCAACAACCATAAAAGGTTGTTGAATACTACCCTGCAAATCACAACAACTCAAGATTCGAAAGATATATTGAAAAGTACACTCTGGAGTCAACTAGAGTTTATAGTAATGGCTATGATACAAAATAGTGATTTAATGTACTTTGAACGAATCTTTAAACTGAATTTATGATAGGCCTACTGACAGACACTTTTCTAGTAGCGAAGGATATAGGCCTAAAATAATTTCAGAACAATTCCAAATTTTGTAAATTACAGTATTAGTCAATGTAGGTTACTCACAGATTAATCAGATGCATGAGGACACCAAAACAAATCCGGAAAGTTTAATCCGTACTCAATTCCCAATCCTTCATGCAGGAACGTTAACTTGATCCTTCTGAAATGTTAAATGAAGATGTGATACATTGTTTGCAGACCACTCCGTAATAGGTATGAAAATATTCTACATTATTCACAGATTTAACATGAGATTGAACATTAGGCTATTTTCATGCTAAAAACTTTTTTTTACTGCCGCCTATATTTTTTGCAATCTATTAGCATCATTTCGTCCATCAAGCGACATTAATTGTGGTTGAATGAAAACTCGTGCAGAAGAAAAAGGTCTTCAAGAGGCCTGTCAGATACTTGCTCCACTTGGGAGGACCTTTAACCTACTTAGCGGCGGGCCTGCAATGTTTCAAGTAGTGCAACTGAAAGATATGCACCTGCTTTATCGCACAAAATGGTTGCCAGTGTAAAAGGACAGAGGTTGGCTGTATTGCAATCCTGAGTGCAGGTATTGGATCTTTAGAAATACCCATCCAGTTCTCACCTTTTAACCAGCCCTTCTTATAAAATCATTCTTGTAACATTCAGAAACTGTAGTAGGTGTTTTAACTTTATGGTAATAAGTTGTTCGAAAGTTTCAGATATCAATCTACAAGATAGGTTCTACTAGGAATGTATGCACACCCAATGTTATGCGTTTTTTTTTAGAATTTAATTTATGATATTGAGAGTTTAAGAATATGTATTTAGTTATTGCAGTTATGATACAGTTTAGAAAGAAACTATTTTAAGACGCTAGGAGTCCAAACACACCTTAAGGATATTCACATTAAATAACACACATGCTTATTTGTTGTGTAAATTAAATGAAAATAACATAGCAAAAAATGACACCACAATGGTAAGAATCATTGTTGCTGAAGGCCAATGGAGTTTGGTTGTAAGTATAAGACTTTAGAGACAGGAGCATCGTTACTAAGTATCGTTATACTTAGTAATAATCACTGAATTTTACCATTTCATCTTGTTGTTTTTTACACACCCATGTTATGTTTTATACGCTATTCCCATTAGAACAAGTGAATTAGTTTTTTTTCAGAAACAACATATGTAGTATGTTTTATATTGAGATATAAAAAAATAATCTCTTGCATTACAACGTGCCTGTATAATTTGCAAGTATAATTTATGCATATAAAATGCATGTGAGATATCACTCAGACAATCAATGTTTACACCTGCCTAAGGATGTGCGTTTATCTATTTATATACATTAAAATCTTTCTTCAAGTGTGTGAAGGGGCAAACAGGCAACTTCAGTCGTCCAACAATTAGTTATTTGGCCTGGAAGACAGGCCTAATATAAGACAAACATATGTCAATGAGTATAAGATTAATAGATGTAAATTAATTTTAATTGCTAAACAAAGCTGATCACATGTACGCTGCACTTCGATCTTCTTCAGGTGATTTGGTAAAACATGAGCAAAATCCTTGTGAGACGCATTAATGTAAGTTCTAATCCTTGGATAGTTTCCACTTAATCATCCGTTAAGACCTATCTTTTAGGGTATTTCAAGCATCATACACCTTAAAAATGGCACGATATTTGACATCAGTCTACCAACATGGGCCACTGAGCAGTAGTGCCATGTCTCGTCTATTGATTCCCATTCCGCGATCACTTTGTTCTGCCGGTGTGTCTTTGAGGTTCATGACGGGTCAGGACCCCAGCTCTTACACCGAGCGCTCCAGCCCTTCACTGATCTTTCCAAATATCTCTCAGGTTATTGAGCCAGCATGCAGTGATAGAGAAAGCACTTCAGTGACAACGCGGTCTGGTCCATCTGTTACTCTGTTGCTGTACCGCAGTCAGTGTCCGTGTATGGGGGAGGGGCTGTTTTGAATATAAAGGCATCGCCCATTTATGATTAAATCGCCGAAAAATGCTTTGGTTTAAATGTTTGAAAAGATAACAATTACTTAATGAAGATAACAGATCAATAACACTGACATCAGTGCGCAGAGCAATGTGGAGAGAAACAGTCCGTAGCTACAAGTTAGCCTAGCCATCAGGCCGAATGCATGTTTCTGATGTCTGGGTGAAGCAATGGGCAAGCTGTTATGCTGACCATTCAATTTCTGACATTTAACACAAAAGCAAGATATGTGTCCTTGAAATAAATGCTATGAGTGTTTTTTGAAACGCTTGCATTATCAGTAAACGTGGTAGATATTAAAGCTCTAGATATAGCCTAGGCCCTAGGCTATACATAGAGCAACTGCATCTCTAGGAGGTAAACTATTGATCGCGCTATAGGGTAACAGACACAATTTAATTACAATTAGGCCTAAATAAACGAAATTATTCAGTCATAAGACTTTTTCAAGCCTATATAGGCCAACAGCATTACTCCCTGCACAATTTTGATATTAGCTAATAGTTTCAGAAATAATTAAGTCTGCTTTTTCTGTATCAAAACTGCGTGACAATAAATAAGAAAGAATGTTTTCAGTCAAATGAACGATTATTTTCGTTTGTCTGTATTGAGAAAAGCACAATTATTGTCCCTTGTCATAACAAGGAAGATTAGCAAGATGCTCAATATTTAAAAGAAAAAAAGAAAGATATTGTAGAGAGAGCGTGCGGGGTAAAGGCAAAGAAAAAACTGCATAACCTTTTCATCTTTGAGGGACATTACTACACGACTTCACTGTGGGACAAGATACAGGCATAGCAATACAAAATAATGTTCTGTGCATGTGCATATTTTATCTAAAATGTTATATTTCTATGTTTTTAACTTCATTACATTTTTTTTCTTCAAGGTCTGTGAATAAAAATCTGAGAGGACGCCTTAGACGTATTTGAAAAATCATTAGAACAAATTTATACTTTTTGAAGTTATCAATCTGTTGGTAAGTTATCATGCATTAAAAATCGATTTTACATATTTTAAATATAAATAGCAATTAGGCTACAATCACAACAAACAAGCTCACTAGGCTTCATTGGAATAATGTGAAACAGAAAAGTCTTTATGTGACCTAGAAGTGGCAGTTCTGTATCTACTCCTTTGAAAACGTGCACAAATAAACTTACTCAAATATAAATCTCACAAACCTTCTGGAGGCCTAGTATTTCCTTTCACGTCCAAATATCTTGCTGTCGAAGAGATGGCTGTTATTATTTCATGTTCATTAGCTCTACCAGTTGAAATGTGCAAGACAAGTGTATACATCAAAACTATTACTCTAAGCTGTGCCGCCAACCTGCGCCGGTTATTTGTGCTTTTCCAGTGTGGTGGGTCTCTGGACCCCGGTCGTGCTCTCTGACTCAGTAATCCAGAAGGTTAGAGGTTTGCCTCATTTACATAACGTTAGAGGTGCTTTGACTGTGGCCTACCTTTCCCATGTACCCAAAAAGCCACTTCGAGCCCCAACATACGCAAAAGCGTGGACGTGGCTTAAATAGAGACGGTTAATTTGGCGGTCTGCTGCAGGTAAGATTACACATTGTTTGCATCCAGATGGATCGTGCTTAGTAGTATATTGATTAAAGCAAGTTAATTTAATGTTAGTTAAGTTTTAATATAAAAGTAAAATGTCAAGAAACATTTCAAACGAAATAAATGCACAATAAAATAATTTATATATTTACTTTGATGTGAGGTCAACTTTATGCATTGTACTACGGAGCTTTGAGTACCGTATATTGTCTTCTCTTGTTTTATGCTTTATAACCAATACAAACTGCACCCACTATGTTGGAATACGCTGAAATGTGATGAGAAATGTTTGCGAGTGGTGTAATTGAAGGATGCAAGTGACCACGTAAATATTTGCTGAATTAAATTGCATGAGAAAGTGATGTATTACTCAAACTGAACAACTTAAACGGAGATTGGTGTTGCGCTTCCTGTAATTGATGGCTGACCATGTCGCGTCTTCATTTGCACGATTAGGGTAGGGCTAGGCTATTACTGACGTGTCACACTAAATCAAATCATGGTGTGAGTTTACACCTTTATTTTCCCTGCTCAACAAAGAGAAATACGGCACCCTCGGGGGGGGGGGGGGCATAACATTGGTGATTTTGTCTTATGACTGTCATTGGTTTTAGTATGTTTTGGTCGCCCTAAATTACATTTTGGCACCTGAGATGCACCTGAGCGCAAAGCCTTAGAAATTGACTAAAGAATTGAATATTATTACACAAAGTTAGAACAGTTAGTTGATAATTCAGTGAATTAGTGGCAATCTCTGCGTTTTAGCTTGTCTTGGAAACGGATGAAAGCCTAACTTTGTGAGCTCAATTTGTCAAGTTACATAACATTAGCCTGATAGTTAAAATCATCACAATAATCGCCATATTTGTGCTCCACTACATTACATTTGTGTTCCATTGTCTCATATCTTAAGCCACTGATTTAAAGTTTTATGTATACTCAAATATTTTATATAAACTTATTAGCCGTATTATTAAACGAGGGTCAGGCTCCTGCATCTGATGAAGTGCTGTCCTAAAATAAATACAGAAAACGTGGTTAACTAATAATAGGCTGATAATAACAACAATAATAATTACCATCATACTATTACTACTACTATATTATTAATACTACAAATAATAATAATAGTCTAGAAATACTTTTACATTTCATGACTAATTGTTTTGTCGATTGAAAAGCCCTTTTCTGGTTTGTCTTACATCAAGTTCTAGATATGGGTTCTGTGAGTACATAGAGATTAAGATGCTAAGTCAAGCACTGGTCTTATGCTCACACCGACAAGCATAACCCAAGTGTCCACGTTGCCCCAGGTTGATTAAAGTTGAGTCAGGTGGTTGGGTGCCAGCATAAAGATGTAGTTGCGTTCATCAGTTGCCATTGTGGGATTTCCTGTGACACCATTTTCACTTTTATCCGTACTTTCTTTGTAATCTATCAACTTAAAATTCACAAATTAACTGATTACTCTTACATTCAAGCACTTTGAAAATTCTTGTTTTCACCATTCCGGTATAGTTAAATAATGTTGTTAAGACAGGATATCAAGAACACAAGTGGAAACAACATGTAGCATAATTTGGGTTATTGGGTATTTATAAATATCCTATTTATTTAATGACGATATGCTGTTTGTAAATAACTGAAAGCAATATACTCACATTAGGATCTCTCCTCCTTTTTCTCTCTCAAGATTTTGTTACTTTCAGTTAATTTGGAAGAGCCCCTCTCTGGTGAAAGAAAATAATTCTTAAGACGCATAAATTAGGTAGTCATACAATTCTGGAGAACCATTGTACTCTTTGGCGATGCTCCGTGGCGCTTATGTCTGGCCAAAGTGCCCTCAAAGTTTCTAGGAAGTATGGAATTCCCTATTGAGGCAGAACAACATTACAATATCCTACTCAAATATCATGGGCTTAGCTGTTGTGTAGAACTTTTTATGGAAAGACGTGGACAAATAATGCCTCATCCCATAAATATGTAGATGTTAGAAAAATAAATACAAACATTAGACTTGGCATAATGTTCACCTTAATACGAAACTAACAACATTGTCCTTATCTTCCTAAAATGTCAATGATGACTATTGTTTTCTCTTTTAGGACGTTGCTCCGCCCCCTGTGTTTGTCGTAAACCTGGCTCCTGGCTACAATAAACCCAAGCTAAGAGCGCCCTGGGCTCGCCTCCTTCTCCAAGGCGATCAATCGGATCTCGGGCGTACTACAAGCACTCTCTTACGTAGCCATCCACAAGGAGAGAGCTGATACAACAACACAGTTGATCTGCTCAACAAAATCTACCTGCGTTCTGAACCATGTCGTTGAGCCCAAAGCATACAACGCCTTTCTCAGTGACTGATATTTTGAGTCCTATCGAAGAGACCTACAAGAAGTTTAGTGGCATGGACGGCGCAGGGAACCTAACCTCTCCACTGGGAGCTTACCGACAGCCTCAGGTGTCCCAGACTGGCATGCAACAGCACTCCATGGGCCACAACGCCACCGTTGCGACCACTTACCACATGCCACATACTGTTTCCCAGTTCTCGCACAGCGCCATGGGGGGATACTGCAATGGGAGCATTGGCAACATGGGAGACCTTCCATCGTACCAAGAAACGATGAGAAATAGCGCAGCAGCAACAGGGTGGTACGGCGCAAACACGGATCCAAGATATTCAGCAAGTAAGTAGGTTTTTATATTTTGTTTAATTTGTATTGTTTTGCGACTTTCATTTCACTGTCGTCACTTCTCAAACAAACTTAAACTTAAATGCAGACGGATTATAAATGTAATTGTATTATGTGTATGATTCATTATTATGTATTATAATAAGTATAATTTAATAATATTTTAATTAATTGTTAGTGTCATGGCACAAACAAATTGGCTAAAGTTGCATAGTAGCCTAACCTAGATTTGGCCAATTACGCACAACATACAGCCAATGGCCAAATTACTTTTGGCAAATAAACCGACCCATTTGCAATGCTGAATATTCAATGTGCGTATATGTATGTATATTTTTAAGTTTCTAGATTCATGGGACCTTCCACAGGTATGAACATGACTGGAATGGGGGCCCTAACAGGCATGGGGGACGCATCCAAGTCCATGCCTCCACTGCACGCAGCGCCCAGGAGGAAACGAAGGGTACTCTTCTCCCAGGCTCAGGTGTACGAGCTGGAGAGGAGATTCAAACAACAGAAATACCTCTCTGCGCCAGAACGGGAACACCTGGCCAGTATGATACACCTGACGCCAACCCAGGTCAAGATCTGGTTCCAGAATCACAGGTACAAAATGAAGCGACAGGCAAAAGACAAAGCGGCGCAGCAGCTGCAACAGGACAGCAACCTCTGTCAGCAACAACAGTCTCCTAGGCGCGTGGCCGTGCCTGTTCTGGTAAAGGACGGCAAACCATGTCAGAACGGCTCCAACACGCCAACGCCGAACCAGCAGCAGGTACAGCAGCAACAGCAGCAGCAACAACAGAACGGCTCTGGGGTCGGGCTCACAAATTCCAATAATTTAATCAATCAACATCAAAACCAGCAGGTCAACTCCTTAGTTCAGGCCCAAGACCTGGAAGAGATGTCCCCTAGCCCTCCTTCACTCCACGGTCAAATTAACATGGCGCAGATAGACACTTCTGCTATAGACTACACCAATAACATGGTCAGCTCCAACCTCCTGTACGGCAGAACGTGGTAGGACCTACTGTCATTTTACATTTTTATATGTTAACCTGCGGATGAGCCTAGGAGAAAACGAAACATATATCATGTTGATATACACAACTGTGAGCAAATGGAGCCCTTGGTGGTTGAGAGGACAACGCGCTAAAGCGCATCAGCTGGTTAGGGCACGTTTTCTTGACATTTTTAAGAGGGAGACTATTTTTGAACGTTACACGAAATGGCTGCCCTTGAAACAGATTGTGTCGTTTCTGGACCTTTTATAATCAATGTGATGGACTTCCTCATGATGTTAACGTAGTCTATGTTGTTGAACAGGAATGCTCCTTCACCGTAGGGGGGAAATAAAGGTGGGATCAGGTATGGACTCTCTAATACTTAACCACCACTCCTTTGCGGTGCAACCTGGTATTTTATGCTATTAATATTGTAAACTAATGTTTTGATTTAGACTTAATGAAAGTAGGAACTGTATATTTCGCTAACACACGATTATGCGTTTACCTGTAATACTTGTTTTAAATCAACTTTTTTGTTTTCTTTATTGTTTTGTAAGTTAAAACGTACAAATGCGTGATGGCTGCTGTATATGTTTCAAACCCATTGAACGTTAACAATAAATCACTTGAAGTGCGAGATATTCCTGGCAAATTAATTTTTATAAGGATCTGGTTGGAGTGCGTTTTCATTATTGTGTGATTGAGACCAAATTGAGTTGGAAAGCAAGGTCGATGGGGTAGCCTGCATAGGGAAGGCAGCATTGTTCACTGGAGATGATGTTGAATCATTGCGGATGCTGCAGGCTCACCAGGACGGTGAAAAAGTATACCTTTATTGAAAATATTGGTTATTCATGTTTTTAATTTAATAATAGTGTCATTCAAAAGCTATCAGAATGGACTGATCAACTCAATTAAAAACTATTTTTAAATGTAGCCATCAATAATAAAGCCAAATAACCTCTGGCAATCATCAGTAATAGAATAAAATAAACGTACATTTAATTCAGTCGACATATCCTCTAAACTGCGCCATTATTATTATTATTATTATTATTATTAAGGCACATGCACAATTTAAAGGAAACGTTTCCCATTACGCATAGACAAATTTAGACTTTATGTGCTGACATGTACGTAGGCCTAATCTGCCCTGTGTATTTAGATTTTCAGAGCCATTTGGGATTTAATGTACCTATAGATGTAGGAATAATATTCATGATAATTAATAGGATATTCTTTGTACTGTGTTAACTCAATTAAAATAGTTGTGGGGCAATAGTAAGTTTATAGTATATATTTAGAATGAAATGCACAAATTTAGATCGGTCACTATATCTATATTTAATAGAAGGAACTGCAAGTCAGTGTAAATAAACTACTTGGATATGTTTACAATAACGACTGATAGTGGGATTCTACGAATACTAAATAAAATGCTGTGAAGTACCTGATCAAAACGAGCTACATTTCTGACAGTTGAATTAGGAAATATTCTACCATTAAAACCAACGGTGAAATATACCTATAAAAGGCTTTACCATAAGAATATAAAAAAGGAAATCGCAACGTCTATATGTGTTATGCACAGTAGGTATAGCCATACCGTTTTAGTGTAGCAATGCACATACATTAAATGGCTTACTGTTATAAAAACAAAACATATATATCGACATTTCATTACTGTTTTGGGGTTGGTATGTATATCAAATTTATTGCTGTAAATCTGTTATAATCAAGGAAAGACAAATATAAGTTACTGCATGTATTTATTTAGGTGAATGTTGATTGTTGTTGTTGCACAGATTATTGTCATAGACAACAAATAACTAATCCTGATTTTAATCATGTTAAGGAGTCCATCCTTACAACATGCAAACCCAAACTCTCATTGATAAGTCAATATCAAAGTGTTCTCCCCGCCCCTGTTTCAGTTAAAAGCTGAGCAATGGTGCTATAGAAATGTAACCACTCTGCAGTTTGTAGACAGAGCTGTGGATAGTGACCATACAGTTAATAAAATTATCGTGTGAACCATGTTTTGAGGCTGTAGATTATTTGTTTACATTCAGTTTGTCTACAAACATTGCAGTAAAACAAGAGGATATTTGGTGTTTTGCTTGGGTACAGAAGTTAAAAGCCAGATGGCATTAATATGTTACATTCTTCAATAATCAATGGATTCATACCTGTATTGGTCCAAAAATGTAACAACTCCAGATTTTCCCTTTAAGTGGCTACCTCTTAAATATTTGTATAGCACTGTCCAAAACATTTAAATTACATCTTGTCACCTGTCTCTCCCTCTAGTCTGGCTGGTCTTCACCATAATTACTGGACACATGATAACAGGCCATTACATCTAAACATTTGTCATTTAAAATCAATTTACAATTGGTCATCTCAGTAATAGGCATGTTGACACCTATTGTTGTCTCTACATACTCTTAATGAAGAACCTGAAAGACTCTGACATTATTATAGCATCTTCCTTACAGCTGTACTTACATCCCAAACACACACTGCTGGTTGGGGAGTAAAAAAAGAGGAACAAGAACCAAAAGTACAAAAATGTATGCACTTACTGTTTAAAAGCATATGCTAATTAACTTAAAATACAAAATAAGATTCAAAATTAAAGCTAGATTCCGCAATTTAAAGAAACACAAAGTGGACACACCTTCTGTGTTTTCGACAAAAAAATTTGGAAATTGCCCTGGAAAAATGAAAACACTTTCAAATTGATGGACATGGCACTGAAAGCAAGGACTGATCATCCAAACAAAGTTTTAACCCTGTTTTGAGGCTATACCGTTTTTCTTTTTTTAAATGTACGTATGTTCTTAAATGTTCTCATGCTTTAAAATTTTCTCATTGTAGTAAGACAAGCATGTTTTCCAAAACGTTGCAATATTGTTCTGGGTATGACAGTAGAATGTTTTGCATTTTTGATATGTTAAATTGTTTAGGAATCAATGGGTACAAATTCATTTACACAAAAATGTATGTAGCAACTAAGGATTCCAGCTTTAGGGAATTCAATTATCAAGCTGAATTTGCAGTTTTCCATATTGTAAATGTTTTAGTTACTGTTATGGCCAACCCATGTTGTCTAAATGTTATCATCTCTGACATTCCTCTGATTATTTCTCAGGTTATGTGAATGTGCGTTGAAGTGTCTTCTCCATAGTTGAGGATAAAAGATGCAATGTATGATCTCATGTATATAATATTCCAATGACATCAGTGTGCGAGAATATTTTGCATTTCATTTGATATTTTTCTCACACCTGGTCATTTAATTTTAGGTGTGCGATCTATTTCTTATTTTTGATGTTCCAATGACATATCATACAAAATGGGTGACATGGTTGACCAAAATCGGGGATACTTTTTGGCTTATGAGAAACACTTTCACAATCACTTGCTAAATTATGATATTTCCACAGTGCTTCTTTAAATAGGATAAATGCTTGGCTTATGGACACATTGAGTTACTGTGTCTATGTGTTGGTAAACCTTGAGTCTCGAGTCTCCCCAGCCATAAACACCTGGTTGTTCTACCATCCATGCATTCTTGAGCAAGACAACTAGTTAAAAATGTTATCTGAGAATGAAAATGAAGAAAACAACAGCACGGGGGAAGGTACAGCGCATGACATACATGCAAGGTTTAACTACTCAAAAGAGATGCAGGTATGCCAGTTATGCTATGGAAGCGGGAGGATTCTTTCATGTGTTCAATGCCAAACATATAACCATGAAGGATGGAGTCTTTATTTCCATACACAGCATTTCTCTGGCGCCATTCTTTTCAGTTAATTGCAGGTTACAAATGAATTCTTACCGGAGAGTAATTTGAATCTAGCTAGGGGCCTTGTCTGTGTTTTCCCTTGCATTATTCTACTTAATATGTCAGAAGGTCTGATCGTGGAGAAACGTTTTCAAGTTCTATTGATGTGTTCTTCAATTGACCATGGTGACCTAGCAACCTAGTAGGTACTAATTGGCAGAGGCTTATCCTCATTGGGCATACAGTTTACATAGAAACAAAAATACAACCTTCAAAATATATTTGCCTTTACAAAACGGTGGTCGGAGAAATGAAGCCTGTGGAGGAAAAATATTTAATTGTACATTGTCTTACATACACATCCAAAAATACTTATTTAGTAAAGCAGGTCATAGGTTTTTCTAAGATCCCATAAGCAGCTCCCATAAGATTTTTCCTTGATATGAATACAGGACCAACAGTAACTTCTTAAGTTGACAATGACTCACGTACACTTTAATAATAATAAACACACAATTTACGATACAGGTTACATTATTCAGGGTTAAAAACTCTTTGAGGATCTTGGGCTATTAAACTGTCTACAGGAAAAAATACTTTAACGCCATTGAGAAACAAAACTATTCAATAGGATCAGGGAATGAGCAAGGGTTGATAAAGATATGCTCATTCTCAATTCAAGGAGAATTGAAAAAGGTGTTACAAGCATTCTCCACCCAACCCCCCATCATCCACCCTCCCACACTCTAGCTCTCGTTGCTTTTTTTTGTTGCCAAATATAGTCCCGGAATCCTGCCCCATGTGAAATGATTAGGAGACGAGCACTGCTTTTCAGTGCCGCGCAAAGGGATGCTTTGAATTGACAAGTTCTAATAGAGATTTTAATTAGTGTAATGCCCTCTCAATCTGGCATAGAGATACAATCTTTTTCTTTCCTTTGACAAACATATCCCTGCCTCATTCACAGTTGTTTGGTGTCCACATAATGAGACAACGTAATTCTATATTTATGCAGCTTAAGGGAAACCAATAGCTTTCAGGATCAAAGAAGATTGTATGATAGAAAGGAGAAACTTTTCTAATTCTAGTCATTTTCTGCTGGAAAAGTAGCCTGCAAATAATCATCCTGCAACAGAATGAAAAACATTTCAAGGAGGTCATAGGACTCAGAAAGCAATTCTCACTCTAATAGATTTCCATGAAATTAAATAAATGAAACCACATTGCCATTGGTTTGAAGATAACTGGACTGACTCAGTCTCTCTCTCTCTCTCGCTCTCTCTCTCTCTCTCTCTCTTTGTGCATCACTTTCTCTCGCTCTCTTTCTGTCTCGTTCTTTCTGTTTCTCTTTCCCTCTGTTCTCCTCTCTCTCTCTCACACACACACAGATACACACTCTATTTAACAACACACACACACACACACACACACACACACACACACACACACACACACACACACACACACACACAGGCAATAGTATAATACAGTTTTCCAGGGCTTAAATTGTCTAATTCCATTGCTTGCTATGAATAACATTTTAGCAATATGTGGTTTTGTGAAGCCAAAGCAACCTTTTGAAGACTCCTCTATTTCCCAGCTAGAGTCTGATAGATAGAGGAGAAAGTACCCAAGGGGAAGCACAGCATCCCTGATTAGAGAACCATGTCACATTCTCTTCAGTGCCTGTTTGCCTCACCGTGCTGCCAGTAATCCCCCCTCCAAGTTCCCTATGCATTTTATTCAGTTGGCTCATAAGTAGTTAAAGAAACTGTTTTCAGTTGCCACTAATAACTACTGACCCAGAGTGACACAGGTCCACAATGGGTTTGTCAGGCCTGAAACGCTGAACCAAAGAAGCTGATTAGTACCTCAAGAGGTTTGAACCAAGAATCAATGGTCGGTCTGTCCCAACGCAGAGCTTCCAGCATGGCGCTGATAATGGTGGAACACCATTAGTTATGCCTCATTAAGTCCTGTGAATCCCCTTATGGGAAATTTGTTCAGCCTGTTAAAAATCTATTACAAATGTCTGTTTCCACTGCGTATGGCTATGCTGAAAGATGTCAGTAAACTGAAGGTTAGGCCAAGACAAACTTGTAAAGGAACCCGTGTACATGGCAGTCATTGGTGAAAGATATTAATTCTGATCTATACACTTAAAACCTTTATGGTATTAATAGTTTAAACATAACAAAATTAATAATTTAACTTCCAATATCCAATCTCAAATCCCAATTGAGGACATACCCATTAAATAACCTGTAATTTTACTGATGATGTAGGCAGCAAACAATCAAGGTTAAAGGGACAGTTGAATTACAAAATTGCATATTGGTTTCCGTACCCTGTAAGTTGTTTATAAACCAATGTATGCTTTGATTTCATTTGATTAAAATATGTTTATTGGGTGTGAAATGACACACC
Source organism: Esox masquinongy (assembly GCA_016801175.1). Lineage (NCBI taxonomy): Eukaryota > Metazoa > Chordata > Actinopteri > Esociformes > Esocidae > Esox > Esox masquinongy. The sequence continues at coordinate 51,426 of JACXGI010000188.1, read as the reverse complement.
ATGGATCAACATAACACTTCCCAGAGATGAAGACTGCATCAGAATCCTTCCCAAAAATAAAATAGGCATTTCTTGAGTCAAAATGTAAACTTGTGTAGCATTCCATTGGCACTTTTTAACTAGCAGAAAGCTTCTTCACAAAACACTGTTGCCAAGGCAATGACCATCTGAAATTCTGCGTCTTGTTTGTTTCTAGGGGCAGGTTGGCAAGGGTTCGCTGAAGACTGGTAGTGATGCGATGTTGGGGATGTGATCTGCATGTATTTGTGTGTAGGTGGGTGTGTGTGTGTACATGGGTGAGTGTGTAGGTGTGTGTGTGTGTGTAGGTGAGTGTGTGTAGGTGGGTGTGTGTGTAGCTGGGGGTGTGTGTATGTGATTGTGTGTAATTTTGTGTGTGTAGGTGAGTGTGTGTAGGTGTGTGAGTGTGAGTGTGTGTAGGGGGTGTGTGCAGGTGAGTTTGTGTGTACGTGGGTGTGTGTGTAGTGGAGTGTGTGTAGGGGGTGTGCGTAGGTGAGTGTGTATAAGTTGGTGTGAATAGGTGTGTGTATTTGTAGGTGTGTGTGTGTGCATGTACTGCATGCTGTATATATGGTTCATATGACATAATAAAATAACTATAAATCTTAGCCTCTTCAACACACACACACACACACACACACACACACACATGTGCACACATACAAACATAGATAAGAGCATGAGGACTAACTCTCAAAAGAAAATGTCTAGCAAATTAATTTAAGAAGGACCTAAGCATTTCTGCAAATTTGACATTTGGTAATCTCCTCAGCCAACAGAACGGAAGAGTCTTAATACAGGAGGCCAAGGAGCCAAAGAGGACCACCCACTTTCTTTTCAAAGATCATCTTGCAGCAATCTGTGTCCGCTCCGGCATTCACCAGAAGACACTGCTCTCTAGAGGGAATGGCAATTAGACACCCGTTGTCCTCTGTAATAAACTTCCAGACTAGCTTACAATCCACAGCGTAAAGACCATGTGACTCTGGGAACAAACAGGATTACACGTGAAGTCTCCATGTTCCCTTTCTCTGTCCTACTGCAGAACCACTCCAAGGGTGAAGTCATACAACACAGTCATCAACCCCAAACCGTTATTTGTCCATTTGTCTGTGGATGTTGCCAGTAAATGATGCCAATTCCCACAGCTTCGCTGCTTTGAAACATTTATGAAGGCCACAGTGTCCTCACTATTAATAATGATTGGACAGATGCTTTGTAAAAAAAAAACTATATATTTTTTTATATTAAAGAACATCTTGCAACCCACCAAAAATATGACCCCCCTTCAAAAGACATCCTTCTCTTGCCCATGACCAACAAGGAAGAAAGGACTGTGTCATGGGCCGCCAATTAGGCCAGGAACCACATAGAAAAAAACATGTTTCAGACAGCATGCAGACAGTTTGGTTCATGAATGCTGCTGGAGTGTTTACTTGCCCTGCTTTAAACAGCTGGGCACACGAGAGGCAGAAAGGACACATTGACTCCACCCCACATGGGGTAGTGACACAGAAAGGGAAACCGAACTCTGTTTTAGCTCCCTTGTCACAATGCACTGCATCCAATCAAAGAATACCCCAAAAGTCCTTTTGTCCTGTTGTGCATGGGTGGACAGGGACGAGGGGGAGGCTAAGGGGCGCCCCTCCACCCCTGTAAATATACTGTCCGGCTGGCCAAGCGGCCACACTTCACAGCTAATTACCAGACAGATTCAGTGGCCAGTTGTAATCAGCAGGACTGACAGTTAAAACTGCCCTAATCAGATGTAATCCCTGCTTTGTGTCACTAAACCCCCCCCCCTGCTCCTGCCCAACTCCCAAAGGCTCTGTTTGTCCACTCTGTCTGTATTGATAAGACGAAGGGGGGTATGGGAGTTTGTTTATCAATACTTGGCCATCTATGGCCCAGGTACTGTTGTGCTAAAGCTTCTGTGACTGGCATAATTGTATAACTTGTTCGCTTTTATTTCTTTTCGTGGTCTCTGTATTGACTCTATTGTCCTTGATTATCATCAGTAATAATACATTAGTGATGTAATGCAGTGCAGTATATTACATGTACAACATAGTTTCCAAAAAAGTTGGGGCGTTGAGTAAAATGTAAAGAAATACAGAATGCAATCATGTGCAAATCATTTAAACCTTATATTCAGTAGAAAATAGTACAAAGACAACATATCAAATGTTGAACCTGAGAAATGTTATTGTTTCTTGAAAATTAACCACTTTGAATTTGATTCTAGTGACACATAAAAAAAAGTCAACAAAAGACTGGAAAAGTGTATAATGCAAATAAAACCTGGTGGAACATCTCACTATTAAGTTAACTGGTAACAGGTGCATTAAATGGAATACGGATGCAGTGTAGACCCGAGTGCAAAGCACTAAAACTTTAATCCAAGCGCAGAGGCACAGAACACGGGGCAGGCAAAAACGGTGTCCGTAATACAGGCAGAGAGAATCCAAAACACACAGGTAGGCAAACAACATGGCAGAGGTAACCAAACGGGGCAGGCTGCCAAACGTAGTCGGAGAAAGACAGGCAGAATAGTCAAAAATACAGGTGGGTCAAAAGCAGGCTTAGAATTACGCTCGGTACATAGCAGAACTAACAAAACTCCGCAAGGACAAAAGGGGAACAGAAGGCAATATATAGGAATGCTAATGAGGAACAGGTGACAGGTGAAACAGGTGTTCAGAATTCCGGTGATGGTGATCTGGGACGAGAGCTGTGTTCAGGAGATGGAAGGTGTGCACTGGAGACGCACCTTACAACAGGTCAGGAACATGATTGGGTGCAAAAGGAGCATCCCAGAGACGATTAATTTTTCTAAAGTAAAGATGGGGAGGGGTTCACCACTGTGAAAGACTGTGCAGGCAAATTGTGCAACAATTTAGGAATAACGTTTCTCAATGTAAAATTGCAAAGAGTTTGGAGATCTCAATATCTACAGTACATAATATCATTAAAAGATTCAAAGAATCCAGAGAAATCTCTATATGCAAGGGACAAGGCAGAAAACCAGTATTGGATGGCCGTGATCTTCGGGCCCTCAGACGGCACTGCATTAAACAATTCTGTAGTGGACATCACTGCATAGGCTCAGGAACACTTCCAAAAACCATTGTCTATGAACACAAATGCAAGTTAAAACTCTACCACGCAAAGTAGAAACCATATATAAACAAGATCCATAAACAAGATGGACTGAAGCGAAGTGGAAAACTGTCCTGTGGTCTGACAAATCAAAATTTGAAATTATTTTTGGGAATCATGGACGCCGCGTCCTTCGGACTAAAGAGGAGAGGGACCATCCGGCTTCTTATCAACACACAGTTCAACAGCCAGCATCCGTGATGGTATGGGGGTGCGTTATTATACATGGCATGGATGACTTGCACATCTGTGAAGGCACCATCAATGCTGAACAATATATACAGGTTTTGGAGCAACATATACCTCCATCCAGATGATGTCTTTTTCAGGGAAGGCCTTGCTTATTTTAGCAAGACAATGCCAAACCACATTCTGCACATATTACAACAGCATGGCTCCGTAGTAAAAGAGTCTGGATGCTAAACTGGCCTGCCTGCAGTCCAGACCTGTCACCCACTGAAAACATTTGGCACAGTATGAAACAAAAAATATGACAAAAGAGACCCGGAACTGTTGAGCAGCTGAAATCCTATATCAAGCAAGAATGGGAAAACATTTCACTTTCAAAACTACAGCAATTGGTCTCCTCAGTTCCCAAATGCTTACAGAGTATTGTTAGAAGAGGTGATGCAACATAGTGGTAAACATGCCCCTGTCCCAACTGTTTTGAAACGTGTTGCTGGCATCAAATTCAAAATGTGCATGTATTTTTCCAAAAACAATACAATTTCTCAGTTTCAACATTTGATATGTTGTCTTTGTACTATTTTCAATTAAATACAGGAATAAATGATTTGGACATCATTGCATTCTGTTTTTATTTGCCGTTTATGTAGCGTCCCAATGTTTTTGGAAATGTTGTTGTATGAATCATGACCACTTAACGAGGCAACTCAAATGTGCATGTTTCATATTATTAACCAGGTCGATGAAACCCTCAAAGGTGATTGGTTATGTTGTTCCCAAAAAAGTTGGGACGCTGTGTAAAATGTAAAGAAATACAGAATGCAATCATGTGCAAATCATGTAAACCCTATATTCAATAGAAAGCCATGGTATGTGAGAGAGTAAACAACAGGTATGACAATTTTTTTTCTTACTGTTCTGAGTTTGTAACTCGTTTATAATATGAATATGATGCCTTAAAGGTTTATGGCCAATATAACATAGTTAAGGATTTAGTCCAGACACTACATCACATGCCCTGGTGCACTATTGCTTAATTAATTGATACCTGGCCCTCTATTTCGGGAACTGTGAGTAGACTTATCCAAGTTAAATAATTTCAATCTTAACATTGGTGGTTTTGCATTTTACACAGTACTTGAGATTATGGGCAGGATATGGTATGTGGACATCTCATGGTTTTAAATGGAGCTATTTGTAAATTGAAAGCAATGCCTGGCTTATTACTTAAAGCTTTTAGGAATTTACATTTTATGGCAGTCATTCTGTCTGTTTCATTAAAACCAGTAGTGTTAATTGTTAATGTACAAACACTCAGAAATGGGCGTGAGTAAAAAGATCCTTATGCACAAATTGGTCTAAAGTGATCATTCAGAAAATAATCTTTACTTTTTAAAAGAACAAAAAAAACATTTATGAGGCATTATCACAACCCGGAATGAATGAAAAAAAAAAGACAGAATCTATTAAGCAATAGAAACTCTACAGTGTTATTTTACTCAATTGACTATAAGGGCTGGTTTCCATATACATGTGAGAAGACCTAAGGGGGCTAATGGAGGTGGATCTGCTGAAACAGTCACACTACATTGCTTTTGTAAATGTACTAAAATCTAGATGTTTGCTACATCCCATCTCATAAACTGGCAGCCTACTCCAGATCCTGACCAAATATAAGAGTCCAATGCTAATTCCCTCCCTCTGTGACTAAACGATAAGCCTGACATTTGCTTTCTGCAGTGGGAGAAACACTACTCAGACACCTTAAGAGGAAAAATTAGGTTGTAAGAATGTACAATGCGATTGAATTTTAATCTGAGTGCTGAACTGCAGAAAATGGATTAGGTAATTACCGTACTTTTCAGGACTATAAGGCCATAAATTAAAATCTCCAACAACTTCTCAAGTGACAACTCATCTAATCAGAAGGACAATCATGGAGAGGCCTTGCTGTTTACTGATTGCTCTAATCAAAAATGCCTTCTTCAAACACTAGCTAATTGGCGAGTTTACCCACGGAAAGGGAAGGCAGACATGGAGGGGATACTGTCGTGATTTGAGGAACCCAAATATCCCCATTTGCATTGAGTGCCACCAGAATGCACTTGACTCCCACAAGTTATCAGCAAACCAGACAATTATTCATCAGCCGCAAATTGGCACATCAAAGTCAAATCAGAGAATTACTGCCAGGAACACCCCAACGCCAACGGCTGAGAGAGGAAAGGTAGCCTTTGATTGACCGCATTGCCCTTCCTGAATCTTTGGTCCACATTACCGTACTCAATACCCAGCACAGACCTTGGGCTGCTTCACCACTGTTGAACTCACATTATGGTTATTTCAATGACAAATGGAGGTTTTTCAAAGACAACTAAAAAAAAAACAGGTCCTTCTACAAACAACATAAAAGCATTATAAAGCATTCATGCGATAAACAGAATTAAATAACAGTTCCCTCGGATCTCCTGATGATAATGAAGCAACAGTAATGTCAAAATAACAGTGTTCTCCCCACCTCCCTTTCTGAAAGCTAAGGGTTCAAGCTGGAATAAGTGACTCATCTCAAATTCCCAGCTGATGCTCTGAATGCATGAACTAACCATCTATGACATCAAATTAATAGTTTTAACCATGAGACTCCCTCTGTGTTTGTTTGCATTTAAATGGTTAACAAACATTAGAGTAAAACAAGCTTATTTGTTGTTCCTGATGGGGTACAACAAATAAGGTATTTAGAAGTAATATTCTTCGAGAAACAACAGGTGTATGGCATCATTCGTTTATAAGTAAAACAATGCAGTTAGCAACTACGGATTGCAGTTAGAAAGAGCCATTATTTGAGGGGTGAATACAGTGATTCCCTGGTGGTAGTGACAGAGCAGTAGATGACAGGTGCACAGTCTAGGAGTCCTGTTGCATTGTTATTCAAGCAATAGTCTACCCCGTGTTTTCCCCACACAGTTATTTGGCCTCCAATGTAGAGTCTTGAATACAATACATCCAAGCAATGTTTTAAGATATAACAATACTTACATAATCTCCCAATGCCTTTTAATAATATAAGAAGGCACCGCAGACCATAGCCGTAGAAAGTAATGGTGCTGGGGTTTCTGTTGTGCTGCTGTAATTATAAGAAATTAAAATGGGCTTAAATGAGAGCCACAGGGATAAAAAGATTACTATTCAAAGTGTTCATGCTTCTGGGTCAATCAAGCTATCATACCAACATTTAAATCTTAAAGCTTTAACATCTTTAAGGCTATCCTAGTAAATTAGATGTTTTCTGATCTGCTGGCAAAGGATTGGTGGTTTAGTGGTTTTCTGTGGTTTGCTACTTGGTCTGGATTTGTTAGGTTCTAGTAAAGAGGTGATTTGTTAGTTAACTAGGCAATTATGCTTGTAACCTTTCTTAATAATCTATATTACCTGTCTGGTTAGCTAACCTGCTAAGAAGACTGCATAAACATTTTTTTGCATTAGTGTTAATGTGGAGCTATGTGTAGTGTAAAAAAGTTTGTTTCAAGCATCAATACCAGTGCATGTCCACATGTTTTTAAGTGATTTTTTGGTGTAGCCTTAAATGTTCAGTGATGAATTAACAAGCATCCAATTCTACCTTATTAGGCACTTATTAGGCACTGAAAATTGTTCACAGCGTATAAAAGGTATCAAAAAGAAATACCCAGCAACCTATTCCAAACCAGTCTGCAACTTAGTCTGGAAGTGACTGTATTGCAGGGCTTTTAAGATGTTTGTTTGCATAATGACAGACATTCGAAAGGTCAATAAACCATCAGAGATAGCATGCACAAACATGCATATGTAATCTCTTTTGTTCTATGATATTTACAAGCCCCACAGGAGTAGTTAAAATGTAATTATTTTATAACAGAAAATCCCAGGAAAGTCTCTGTAATATTGTATTTAACTCAAATACTGTACTTGCTGTAACAAACTACACACAGATGTGACTGTCTAGATGTACTATACTGCTGAGACAACATTTCTGTACAAATAGGATCAATTTAATTTTCTTTACTAGTTTATAGTTTGGCAGATCTCATTTTGATGTGACCTTTCAATATCACTCATGAATGCAACTGATTATGTCAAATTGTTTTTGCAAGCAACACAGCCCTAGTTTTCCTGGAAAGAAAATGGCTCTGGGATTCAAAGCATTAAATGTCAACAGATCCAGACCCTCCAGTAGAGCAATACAGTCAGCTTCTGCATTCAACAGATCTAGACCCTCCAGTAGAGCAATACAATCAGCTTCTGCATTCAACAGATCCAGACCCTCCAGTAGAGCAATACAGTCAGCTTCTGCATTCAACAGATCCAGACCCTCCAGTAGAGCAATACAGTCAGCTTCTGCATTCAAGTCAGTGGACAACTATGTGCGCAAGTGTGTGTATTGTGTAATGGGATATTGATAGCTCTCATGTTTGGATGTCCAGGGAAAAACACATTTAGAAGACTAATTATCAAAATGCCTCTTCCGCTCGAGCACTAGGAGCTATAAGTGCACTTCTTCAGCCCTTCCGCTTTGATGATACAATAAGACCAAACTAGATTCCCGCCTCAGGAGCAAGTGCTTTCCACTGAAAGCACTGTGCATGACGTGTCTGTCTTGAGCACAAATTCAAAGGACTTTGTGACTTTCCTCCCTGTTACCTGTTTGACTACCACAACTTTATTAATGTATACAGTACATACAGAAACAATACTGTATAAAACCCATCAGCCCCTTGATATTAAAGACCAGAGAAACACAAAGTTTGGGAACTCCGGGGGTTTATCTGGTGACTTTTAAGGTTAGTACATTACACAGCTGATAGTGACGTTGGGTGGATTATTCAGTCAGTTTTTCCAAAATTCACACCAATTGCGTTTTACACTTAATTCACCAGGTAAGTTAAGTGGGAACTTGTTGTCATTTAGAGCAACGGCCAGGGTAGCAATGAGGGTTAACTGGCTTGCTCAGGCAGGGAAAGAACGACAGATGTTTTCAAAATCTATCTGTGTTCGCAGCAACGTTTTTTATGATTATTCTTAATTTTTCTCCCCTCACAATTTCATGATGTCCAATTCATGATTACGGCCCTGCCTCTTTGCAACAACTCATCCACTGGTTCTAGAGAGCCAAAGATCAAGAAATTAGTTCTCAGGTGCACACATTATCACACTTCCTCATCAACCAGGAAGAATACATACACCTTCTCAAGCCATCATTTGAGCTTGCAAACACCCAACCTACAGTACCACAAGGGCTTACTAGATTGTGACTACACTAAACAGCTTAGCCTGACATCCTGCTAATCCACCCATGGAACGCTTGAATCCAATTTGACATGCCCATTGTTGGAACCTTGGGAACTGTCAACATGCCCTAACAAGGATTTTAACTTCTGGCTGAAACAAAACAACTGTATGGCAAAGCTCATTCTGTAAAGTTGAGCTCATTCTGTAAAGCTCTGTCTGTAAAGTTGGGACTCAGGAGAGGACAGGAGAGGACAGGAGAGGACAGGATCAGAACGTTTTGATCTGAGTAATTGCTCTTTAATGTTAATCTTCTTCAATATGGAGTTTAATGTGATGGTTGCACATTTCTAGTGACATTCACTCAATAACTGTGGTGTAACCGTAAACCTGGCATGGCAATGTGGTGACTACTCTATGCTATCGTGCTTCCTTGTTCTTACTGCATGACAGGATGACTCAGCAACCAAGAGTCAAAATATTGCTGGCTCCCCAGCAGTTGGTAAGTTGAAGGGACATTTCAATCACCTCGACATAATGTACACTAATAATATTAAATTAGTATTCAAATATTTACCAATAAAGAAAACATTGTTCTGAATTTAATTTAATAGGCTACCTTACGGCATCAAGTCGAGATACAAAATATGAAAGTATTTTAATGCAAATAGAATACACATTTGATTATAATCAGTATTTGTCATACTGCTTCAATTAAAAAGAAAGTGGAGCTTAATAAATGCAATTTAAGTTTTAATAACACGTTTTTAAAATAAATTAAATCATTCTAAAATGCTATTGGTGACTCCAGCCAGTATCTTGGCTGTTGTGTTTAGTTTTACTAACCTCAGTCACAGGGGACCTGTCATTGTACAAATACGTCATTCAGAAAATAGCTGGCATACACACTAGTTTATCATAAGGATTAAATATTCAAGTTCAGATTCCTGTGAAGTCAAACCCCTGTTAATGTACCTCTTCTTACAACTCATTCCATCTCTGAACTGAATAGATGCCCAGTATGATGTAGCTGTGGACATCCACTCATTTAGAGTTGTCTGCATCATGCTTCAGAACGCCCAGATTTACCACAAAATTCCATGCATGGTTTTGGTACTCGAGTTGAAATAGTTGGTTTTAAGCGAACTTGAACTAACTTCACAACATCACAATGACTTGAGGACTGACTGGGTTCAGATCAACACCAATATAAACTATTAAAAATAAATCAATAAAAATGACACCTCCACCTTAATGGACACTCACTGACTGGGAGGGAAAATGAGCAGGAGCTTGTGAAGTTGAAGTTCACCCCTATCTAAGCACATGCCGGCATACCAGTGGTGGGTTGGCAATGAATTAAGAATGCAAGGAAGATCTTTAAGATACAGTTGTGAATGTATGATGTCATGGGTGTATGTTCTTTCACTGGTCTTAGTGAATAACCACGATTCTATAACCAGGATTCTATAACCAGGATACCATAACCAGGAAACTGCAGCCAAATACTTGGTTGCCTCCAGACAATAACACCATGCACATAATACATTTTCCCCAACATTTTCATAGACTGTATTTGATATTTTTTCATTATTATTTCCTCAGACATAATACAGAAGTAATCTTCACAAGTTAGCACCATACTGCTGTTGCCTGCAAGACAGCGTAAACTAACAAGCATGAAAGGGCTTAAAAAGGAAAATGACTGAATCAGCCAAATCTGCACTCAACTCTCCACTGAGCAACATGTCATTTATTTCTTAGCCAGATATATCCGCACAACACCCTTAGTGTCATGGGCTAATAATAATTTTAGCCATCGCGGGTCTATAAACTCGGCCAGGCTATATGGGCCAGGTTTTTCAAGCATGGCATTAGCATTTTAGAGCTATGTAAACGGCTGACCCCTATTCCCCTGGTAGAAAGAAGTGAGTTTTCGTGGCTTCCAGACAACATGGCATATTAATATCAGTGAACCCCCAGTCCCCCCCCCCCACTATGCTCTGGCTAATCTGCTTTCGTCACCTTTGCTAACATCTCTATTATCAACAGATTTGTGCCACCAAAAAGGAATTACATTAATGTCACATCTTGTCACCCAGTTGTCCTGGGCATGGACTGGTGTATGTCAACATTTGTATTCCCACAGGGCCAGAGGGGGGAAAGGGGTTCGGCTGAGGGATGTCAGTAATGCAATTAAAGGTCACAATCATGCACTACGCTGACGTCAAATAACATCTCTGTTGCATATGTTCGACCCAGAGAGCGTTCAACTCCCTAATATCATTTAGTGTTATTTGTGCATTAAGGAAACTCTGAGCAGGGGTGTGAATTTGCGGCCGGCGGGGAGAGACACATCTCAGTGGCAGTGGGGACTGCACCATGAATACATTTGAGCCCCTCTCCCCTGAGATCGCCTTCAATCACAGAGCATAAGGTGTCAATGCATTCTGCACAGTGTGAAAGCAGACTGCTGAGATGAGTTGGATCTAATAGGACACTAGAAGAGGCGCAGGATGGCCGACTACTTATAAACCAACCCACATTCAGGGCTCACGATCTAGGCTATCTTACCACAATTTGTGCCTTGGAACCATACATACAAGATAGGAAATACATTATTTAAGGACCGAGCTATGTAGAAAGCACATAAAATATGGGAAATTATATTAATTCATATCAATACAATTGCTCAGTTTCAAAAAGCATAAACTCACAGAAATCAACAAAAAAAGCAGAGATTTGGCATCAGAAAGATAGAAAAGCTATTGATTTGACTGCTTGGGCCCAATGTTAAAAGAGTTGAGTAAGCTAACAAAGGCAGAGAGAGAAGCACTAGTATAGCAGGTTAGACTTAATCCATTTCTGCTAATTCAGTGTATTACAATGTTAAAGGCAAACTACATTGAAAACGAACACCTTGCTTCCACATACTGGTTAATCAATACAAAGCAAACAAGACAACAGTAAACATGTCGACGCCAATGGGTGACGAACAACACCTTGGGCCAAACAACAGTGTACTTTTCAAAATGGTGGATCTCTGTTACAACACATAGGGAGTGGAGAGCATCATAACGTGAGTTGAGCTGCAGCCACGAAACTATAAAAAAAAAGATGGCAAGAAAAACTGATACCGTTAATAACCATCAATATTATATTATATCAGTTGAAAATATAACACTTCGGGCCACAATGCCCATCATCAGATGAATTATACAAAAGCAATATGGAAGCATTCACAATATCCTAAGGGGCACACTCAGATCGGTGATGGCCAGCAACTTGTAGTCTTAAAGAGGTTCGGTAGACTACCTCATATGAGTCATCTGTTTTATTGGTGTTGTCAGTAACCTCGCCTGTTACAGTACAGATAATATAGAAAAGTGGCAGAGGAAATACAATTGCGCCATAGAAAAGATGTGCTGTACAATAATATGTAAGATTCTCATACAAAGTACATTGGTTACTATAGCCTGCTGGCCGTGACTGGGCTATCATAGGTCCCACACAAAAACATGCTTTAAACCTTTTCCTGGCTGAGACCACTGGAGGTTAGAGTGTCTCGGAAGTGGATCCAGAAAGTCTCTCTGGACCTTCAGTGTTAGTTGATATCACCTCCAGTTTTGTGTTTGCTGACTTTCTCAATATAGAATTCACATAACAACTGGCCTCTTTCTTTAAGATGTAGATCCACGATTAGGATCTGATTCATAGTAGATTTGGATGTTATGGCATCCCCATCATGCCCGAGGGCCAAAGCCCAATGGAGGCACCCTCAGCTACAATTGCAGGGATGTCCATGGCCATCGGTACAGTCATACGATGGCAGGGCTTACAGTCATCCTTGTGGGCTTGGTATGCAACTCTGAGGGCAGTGTGGTTAGTTGCAGGGGCAGCCCACCCAATATATACACAATTTAAAATACATACTGTAAATAACATTTCTAAATTTGGTATGTGCATCAGAGGTTTTGTCTTGTTATGTTAGTCACTCGATGAGTTGACAATAAACAATGTAAGTGCTCATCTTGGGAGTCTATTCTATATTGGAAGGCTATTTAAACTTAGTAGTAGTATAAGTACTCATGGCAGAATTCCAACAATGCAGGCAGGGCACATGCCAAGGAAACCCATTTTTAAAATCATTTTTTGTCATTCCTCAGATTTAAATGGCATATGCCATTGGCAAAATTTGTAGATTTGCATGTCACTTTCATAGAATTGCTTACTGTGTTTTACAGTTACAGAAACATCACTTTAAAACTTGATTATCTCCACTGTCAAGAATGGAGTCACAAACAGTTGCTTAAAAAACAGTTACTTCAGAGTTTCCCAGAACCACATAAATCTGGTATTTAACATGTATCTCTTGTATTCCAATATTTTTTCCTTCAATCAGTACATAGTAAGTGCTAGTATAATGAGTGTATAGAGTTCTACCAAAGTACATTGTTGTTCATGAGATTTCTGAAGATCTGTTTTGGACAATATTCTATGATGGGTTGGTAAAGACCCTGTGAGTGCAATGAGGCATATATAATTTCAGAGCCTACAGTGTCTAATAATATAAAATGTACCCAACAACTCAATTGCACATATCTATGGAACCAGGCAGCATGAAAAGCCATTCCAAATACTTATTACATCCCAGAATATTCAATTCATAATTTACATACCAATTTTTATGCATCTAAAAGGAAAAACTCTTCGCAAAGGCATTTTCCATTTGGAATAATACAGGGTTTCTGAGATCTATTTTAATTGGCAAAACAAACACATGACTAGTGCATTAAAGCAATTGTTTATTGCCACTGAATCATAGGGTATGTATAATTTTGCCGTAAATGGTTATTAACTGATACAGAAACCATGGATTTGTATAATAGCCAGTAATCATTCCACCTCAGAATGTGTTTTTCCCTGATATACAGGGTTAAAGAATGACTCCGTAGTCAGTTCCATTTAGTAGGTCACAGAAATTGATTTGCTGCCTAAGGAATGTTTTTTTTTTTCTTTTTTTGCAGTACTCTGGCATTCTGCTCACATAATCAAGGATGAGCACTGCCTGTCTACCCAATCTACTACTTTGTCCCACAGGGAAAACTGACTTGTAACAGGAAAACCTGCATGAATACTAATTAGTCTACTTGGCTTTAACAGCTTTGGTGTGCCCATCTCATAGGAATTTGCAGAATGTGATGCCTTTCCATGTTAATTACCCCATCTGAAAATAGGAATAGGGAGAGTGAGAGAGAGAGAGAAAGAGGGGGTAATAGAGAGAGTGGGGATCATGGGAATACCTATATGCATGGACTCTGCTCAGTCTTAAATACAGTTAATTATAATGTGATTTTGAACATTTCAAGCAGGAATCAGGTGGTCGGGAGGCACTTTTCAGGGACTAAATCCCCAGACAAGGTCTCACCATTATGGCTGTCCACTGTGACATTCCTGCCCCAGATTCAGGAGAGTGAAGGAGGGGTGGAGAGTGAAGGTAGGATGGAGAATGGGGGAGGGGTGGAGAGTGAGGGAGGGGTGGAAAGTGAAGAAAGGGTGGAGAGTGAAGGAAGGGTGGAGAGTTAAGGAAGGGTGGAGAATGGGGGAGGGGTGGAGAGTGAGTGAGGGGTGGAGAATGAGGAAGAAACAGAGAATGCCAAACCAACAGTGAAATAGGGTAGGCCACAACAGAACTAAAAATGCCGTCTGCCGTGAACCCACAGCTTTACTCAGCGGCCAAGTAGGACTAAAATACCACTGAGCTAAACAAAGGTCAATCAAAGAGCGCACCAAGGAGTTTTATTACTAAACCAAGATAGCCCACAAGCTTTCAGCTTCAATGGGATGCTAGTGAAGGTGAGTGGGCAGAACCTGGTTAGGAAGGTGGGCAAAGCGAAGCACCACCTAGGAAAATCATATTGGGCTGTAACGGAGGTCCTCTCCGTTACCTAGACTCCCTGGCTAATTTTGCATATTGTTGGGTTACATGCATGAAGTTAAATCATTCGTACTATTTATAGCATACAGTGATAGCTAATAGCGATTAATAATGTTCAGACTAACAACACAGTGGATTTAGATTATTTATTGTATTTCAAATCTGGTGTGTTGGTGTTGCAGGGTGGCTGCGTCCGCGTTGGCTGGTGGATTGGCCTGCAAGGAGAACGTAACATTACTGTTGTCATGCCAGATTGTAATGTACAGCATTCACATCGTGCCGATGTGCCGTTTCCAGGATGTTTAGAAGTGCCAATATAGCTGGGTGAACTAAATGTTAAATGCATGTACTTACTGTGTGTTTTGATCCTCCAGAGTGACCGGTAGTTCAGCAGTGTTCGGGCAAAGATTCCCCAGGAGCCAGTGCATAGCTAAAATGGGTTCCGCGTGCGACCAAAGGGGATATATTCAGGGGGATGGTTTGAGATGTGATTAATTAATGTAATGTTGATGCAGATTTATTTTGGATAATATGGGGGGGATAAGGAATTATTTATTGACCAGTGTAATAATTATTTTAAACAAAACCTGTAAATACAAAATGCTTGGTGTGTACATTGTTGTGACCCCTAGGGGTTAAACTTACCCAATTATCTCCAGGCGGTTCCCTATAAAAGAAGACCTTTTTTGTGTTTGGTGTGTATGTGTTTTGGGTTTCTAATGTTGTGACCATGGTCGGTGTTAAGTAACGTGTGTAAATAAATGCCACTTTGGGCTTTTTGGACCTCTGTCTCTGCCTCATCACTGTACCTCCAGCTGCTCCCATTGGCTATCCGACAAGGGCAATACTGCTGTATTGTGCCTGATTCTGTAAGATGTGTACTTACATTATAACAAAATTTGACATTCATTCTTTCTAAACAACACAATGCTTTGAAACTTTAGTAACGGGAAGTCCACAAAAACGTAGTCCATCGTGTTAACAACATGTTTGACCTAGTGGAACAGAAAACTGTATGTTGATCCGGTGTTTCGTATATAAGCAAATAGGCTGAATGTCGGCCAAGTGTAATCTTGTCTGAAAGACTTCAACTGCCCGGCCACTGGGCGTCCTGTTCAGATAGGGAATAGAAATGATGACCTGATGATACATTGATATTCAGATTGATTAATCTGTCTCCGTGTCCATCTGTGAGTGTATCATATAATCTACTGCCTTATTATTTAGCACAGACTAGTGCACAAAGAAGTCCCATGTGGACTCAACCTGCTTTGAGATAAGACTTCTTTGTGTTCAGTGACAGACAATATATGGAACCCATGACAACTCGCCATCTGATAATGAGGTATATATTGGTTAGAAGAGAATATCCCACTTTTATGAATCCCATTCAAATCCGCTCATACATCATCCTAGGCTTTGTTAATCGGATTTTCATTTGGCCTTTTGTGTTTGAGAATCTCACCTGGACTTTACCGAGCGAGTTGAGCAGGCCACGGTATCCATCCTCCTCAGGCCGGCACCCTAGCTGTGGAGAAGGCCCTTCTCTGTAACCCACACTTTCATTCACAGACATCATTCATGTGCAAATCACCCCACAGGCCATTATCCCCCTAGCTTTTTAGATACTTGCGGAATAAAACAATAACGCTATGGTGATATCAAGCTATCTTGATATTTTAGTTCTGCGACAAGTGGTAATAAGTCTAAACCGGGGCTGCTCAGATCAATACATTTGTCAGGTACAGGATGCAAAAATACAAGCCTTGTGTTATTTCCATATTTTAATTTAAGAAGTGAAACAATATTTTCTTTGACTTTTTTATTGATTACAATAAAGCTTTCCACACTGAGACATGTTCTGCTATATTACAGAAAAAAAAAATTTCTTGTGCTAAAGCCTTGGATCCTTTGTAAGAAAATACCTTTCTAACATAACCCAATCTGTACTATGGGGGGCCTGAAATCAGTTCAGACAGCTAACAAAACTAATCCCCCAAACGTTCCATGTTTTTCCACCATTGATAAGTAAACTATGCACACATAAAAACCCCAGCTGTGTACTGACTATGGACCTGTGTATACCTGTGATTCTAAAATTGAAAAGATCTTTTAGGATTTGCAACTGGCTTTTCAACCTGACGCTTGTGCTAAATGCCAGCAAGACATATGTTATTTACATAAGCCCAGCACTCCGATATAATGAGTGATGTGGTTCATGTCGGGGAAACAGGGTTTACAAGCCAAACAGGAGAAAGCACTCAGCAGGGAGCATCTTGTACAGTGAGGGGACGCCTATAAGTGGTGCAAAACATCTCAGAAGAGATAACCCTTAATGACAATCATGCCACATTCCTCTCAGGGAGAAGACCAGATGCAGGCCCTCTACAAAGGTTGCCAGAGTATTAATTTCATTTACTGCATTCAGGACCTGATTATCTATTGCCCAAATGATAACTATCCTTCCTAGGGAATACCTAGTAAGGAAAACCTTATCCCAGGAAGACAGTAGTGTAAAGAAGGCAATCTTCTCCTCAACATGGTCAACGCCAGAACAGAACAAATAAGAACAACCCAGGTCTCTCCTGGTCTCCAACAGTATGAGTGTTAAATAACCAAAAGGACACCCCACAGCTTTGTGCTTAGCGGAGGGGCTAACAAGTCGAATAGCGGACAGCTCCACGGTCCTGGTGCAGACCGTTGTTACGGCTCAGGAAAATGCATTCTCTCTCTCTCTCGAGTTATGATGACATTAGCTCATCCCCAGGCTCGAATTTACCGGCACACGAGGCCAGCGGGACTGTCAGGAACTTAGAATTGTTCTAAATGGAGGCAGGAGAGTCAGGGTCGCCACTAAGCCTGTCTACAATCTTAACAGTATTGAAAGCGTGGTCCAGGGAGCATCACGGACGCACACACCAAGAGGCGGGATGGACTGGGCACCCAGCCTGTAATCTGTGTCCGAATCAGACATTACATTCTGGGGCAGATTACTGCTCTGTTCTCACGTATCATATCAGGGGTCTCACCCATTTTTAAGAACATTCAAGGGTCTGTTCCAAGACCAGAGGTTGAAGTGGGTTTGCATGAAAATTTGTTGTTTATGAAAAAATAGCCTTTTCTACAATCTTATCCACATTTCTGAAGAGCAGAAATATATTTTTAAATAGCCTACCATAGGAAGTGACTGGACACTATGACACTTCAATACTGGGATCAATAAAAAAAAGTCCTACCTTAAATACGACCACTGAAGTGGAGACAGAGAGAAAGATATTGTCAGCAAACTTTCCAATGGTACTGACTCATCCAACATTATCATAGGCCTGCAGTTGCGAAAGTCTCTACCAGCTGTCCATCCTCTTAGGTTTTCTCATTGCATTTAAAAGTATTGGTCGAGCAAAAAGTAAATCCTTTGGTGACATTCCTGACAAATCATTGATATGAGTTGATTGCCATAATTCGTGAAGTTAATCCCCGTCGTTTTTGTGTTTGTTTCGAATCTGGGATTAACTGAAAACGTAATCAGACAATGGCTGTCGCCACTGACTATGTATCTGAGCATAATCCCTAAAATTCATAACACAAGGGGCACCATTCTGGAGTGCATTGATGCCATATTATGCAAGATTATGCAAACATATTAACAAAGTCTATTAAAACGTATCACACTCCATGAAGATTAAAGAAGGAACAGGAGCAACAATATGAATCCATTAATGGACTTTAAGGAATTGGTCTGAGAATTTGAATCACTGCCAAATAGATAACATGAATAAAGCATAGTTTTAAATGAGAATATGGTGCTTATATATTAACAATGGATAATTAATCAAGGCATTATCAGAGAGCAATAGTCTCATTAACTCATTTGAGGGATAGAAACTATCTTTTACCACAGTTGCCAGAAACCAGGATAGATAAAATTTGATCTAAGATCCTTTAACGTGAATCAGTAATGGTGAATGGTGAATGTAGGGTCAGGAAAAAGGCAGGTTATGGCTGATGGAGGGGCTGAAGTATATGTAGTGAAAGGAGAAGAAATAGTAGAGTAGTTAAGAACAGGTCGAAACGTAAATCATTTTCCAATTTTGTATGGACCTGGACATTTTTTTTTTCTGATCAGGAAAATTAAGTTCTTACCCGGCTTAAACTCCCAAGAAAATGGTTTATGAAATTCCTTTCTTTCCATTTTTAACCTATAAATTATGAGTGTATTTTTTCATATAGCTCATTACATTATTCCTGGCAATGTGGATAGAACAGCCTGCTATGGAATGGGCAAGCTAGCTAATTAAAATTTTTTGACATGCTTGAAATGTTTGACATGGGAGATTAGACTGAAATTCTGCCGGAAATGAAAAGCAGGAAGGGTGGACATGAATGATGCTTGGTGTTATTTGTATATATTACTTAACTACATGGCAGAATTATACACTAAATATGAACAGATGAACTTTGCATGTCATTTGTTTCAAGGTTTATTTGTCAAATGCACCGAACAACACAGTGTCATCATGTACAATGAAAGTCTTATGACATAGCACCTGACAAACTACGTAGTTAGAGTTAAGAAGAAGAGTATAATAAGCAAAAATATAGCTAAACAGAAAATAAAAATAAAATAAAGCAACAATATACATAACACTGTACAATAGCAGCAATTTAAAAAAAGAGTACTGTAAAATAGCAGCAATCTGGGTAGTATTTTGATAGAGCAGCAATCTGGGTAGTATTACTGAACATTTAGAGATGGTAAGTATGGCAGTAATATGCTTTACAGTGTGACCTAGCAGCAATGATAGAGTTACTGAAATATTAAATACATATGAGTGAAATAAGCTTTTTGATGGTGGCATAGCACACTACAACTACTTAGTGAGAATTAAGAAGAAAACATACACACAGCTTTAAATATATCAAGAGGATAATGCGATCATATACATAACACTGTACATGTGTGCCAAATTTCTTGAGTCTCCTTAGGAAGTATAGTCGTTTTTGGGCAGTATTCACTGCCAAGTTCGCTTGTCTGGACCAGGTGAATTCCAGGTGAATTCGGAGACTCTCCACTTCAGCTCCATCGATGTGTATGGGGACATGACCTCCCCCACCCTCTGCCGCTTCCTGAAGTCCACGATCATCTCTTTAGTCTTACAGACGTTGAGAGAGAGGTTGTTGTCCTGGCACCATGTAGCCAGGTTCCTTATCTCCTCTCTGTAAACGGTCTCATCGTTGTTGGAGCTGAGAGCAGGATGGTAGTGTCGTCCGTGAATTTTTGAGCTGTTGGAGCTTTTGGATGTCCTTAATGTCTGCCTACCCAAAAGAAGTCTGTGCTGTGGTAGTAGATACCTCAGTCTGACCCTTCCTAACGTAAACACTTCCTTTGGCCATCATTCTTTTCTGTTTTATGCTGCCAATGACTGGAACAAATTTAAAAAAAGCTCAAACTTTTATCACTCCTTACTCCATCCAACAAACTGATCTCCAACCTAATCACTGCACCTCCAAAACCTTCTCCATATGGATTTACTGTCAGCTCAAACAGTGAACAACAATGCACCTTATTCTTATCTGTATATTTGCATCACATTTTACGGTGTATGTTATTGGTGTAATTTACTGATCTCTTACCTATTCCATTGCACATTGTGTGCTTGATTGTATTTTATGGACCAGTGAATGCTAACATATCTTGGTTTGGATATTCACTTTTTTTCCTGGCTCCGTTATATTGTTTGGTCTTCTCTGATTGGAGGTTGGCCCACAACCTCAACAAGACAGATATGCTCTTTTTCCAGGTGAAGGCCTGTACAACCTTACCTTACAAAGGTACCAATCCATGCACATGTCATCTAACATCTGGACTACTGAAGTGTTCAGCCTTCTGATGTTGGTCTGTTAGGCATAGTAGCAATGGAAAGTGTCTCCCTACCTTCAGACTATGCTCAAACCTTAAATCACTAACCAAGCTTAGTTCTGCCACCTCTAGTCTCTAGGGACAATTCACTCATATAGCTCAGCAGTTCCCCTACAGCCAAATCTAATCTCATCTCTGTCCTGGTAACACAATGGTGAAAACATCCTCCCATTGATACTAGGCCAGGAGAGTTTATGCTTTTTATCCAAAAACCTCTAAAAGCCTAACTTTTCAAGGAGTATATAAATAAGACCACATCTGCCAATAGTGCCTATCGTGAACTAACGCTTGCACTTCAGTTCTTCTTTCTAACATTGATTTTGCTGATAACTATTTCACTGAGTCAAATGCACTTAGTATTATTAAGTTGTGTCTTTAAACATAGCTATTTAAAAATAAATATACTTATTGTATGTTGCTCTGGATATGATGCTGAATGTCTAAAAGGTGCTTAGTTTAAAATTTAGATAAAACCTAATTATTAACAAGGCTTATTTTTTCCATAGTCTTTAAAAGTCCCCATGCAAAATTACACCCAGTATTTCAGTCTATTACATAAAACTGAATAAATCTGAATTCTGCGTTTGCTGAAGTCACTCCAGAATATCTTTGGGGAGGATGACATCATAAAGGAACATTCATTACATTTTCTGGCATATTACAAGGAAATATTGTGATTTGAACGCTACAAAAACAGCAAATCGTTGCCACCAGAAAGATGAGAGAATTCATTTGTATGTTCACTGTGTTGCTGAGATAAGTTTAAATAATAAAAAGGCGGGTGGCAAAGGGCACAGGAGAGTCTACAAGTGAGGACCAAGGACTCAGAAGGATCTGGAGAGATTCTGCATGGTCTCAGATCCCTTGGTATGTGCTCTCTAACCGAACCAAAATTTAGCAGAGAAAAAGTTACTTTGAGAAAAATATGTATTTGTTAATTACATTTTTTTTTCTTAGAACAATTTTACCTCAATAAAAGGTTTGATTTTTCTAATAATGTGAGTGTAAGATCAAGCTGATAAACAACTACATTTGTTCTAGCCATTTTTGATGATCTTTACCAAGTGTTTTAATAATTCAGCAGGGTGTTGTTTAATAGGTTATGCAACCAGAAAAGGGGTCATGGTGAAGGGAAAGGCCATCATGAACCAGGGCTCTGAATTCTTAAAAGCAACTGTTTGTTGTTTTGGGGTAATTCAGTTTCCGAAAAATGCAACGGGTAAAGTGGT
Source organism: Esox masquinongy (assembly GCA_016801175.1). Taxonomy (NCBI): domain Eukaryota; kingdom Metazoa; phylum Chordata; class Actinopteri; order Esociformes; family Esocidae; genus Esox; species Esox masquinongy. The sequence goes on along the minus strand of JACXGI010000188.1, from coordinate 29,714 downwards.
CAAAATGAATTAAAAAAAATAATCTTGAGTTTTCATACAGTGAGAGAAAAAAGTATTTGATCCCCTGCTGATTTTGTACATTTGCCCACTGACAAAGAAATGATCTGTCTATCATTTTAATGGTAGGTTTATTTGAACAGTGAGAGACAGAATAATAACAACAAAATCCAGAAAAACGCATGTCAAAAATGTTATAAATTGATTTGCATTTTAATGGGTGAAATAAGTATTTGATCCCCTCTCAATCAGAAAGATTTCTGGCTCCCAGGTGTCTTTTATACAGGTAACGAGCTGAGATTAGGAGCACACTCTTAAAGGGAGTGCTCCTAATCTCAGCTTGTTACCTGTATAAAAGACACCTGTCCACAGAAGCAATCAATCAATCAGATTCCAAACTCTCCACCATGGCCAAGACC
>JACXGI010000188.1:0-21297 GCA_016801175.1 Esox masquinongy | reverse complement strand
TGCCATCCTCACAATTACCCCCTTCTCCTCAAGCTCAGCATTGGCACAGCCAAATGTGACTGCTGTATATGAACTCAATTATGTTGTTTGTGATCCTATTGAAAGCCACTCCATCTTGAAAACTATACGTTTCTGCTTGTGCCACATCACTCAAACAGTTATCCAAATAAAATAAAGCAAATAAACATCTCAACGATAATTTGTAACAGCGTGACAATTGCTTTCTAACACATACATTCAATTACATAGTTGGCAAAACCATTATAGTGAATCTATTATATTCATATATCAATAAGATTCCAGCCAGATAATTGGATCAGGTTTACATCTACGCCAAGGCTAGAGAAGACAGTATACCTCTGAAAACCTTTGACCGTCAAGAAAACCAATGTGAAAAAGTGGAAAAGGGGGTTGAGGCAAGGATGCAATCACAAATAATCAGCCGGTCTATCTGCAGTGGAAAGGGCATGTACAGTATGTCCTCCTGAATCCACAGCAAGCCTTTAAATTCAACCTTTTTGGATCAAAGGATACAGAATCAGATACAATAGAGTCAATTACACTTTATGAAAGGAAATTATTTCTTATTAGTCTGTCTGACGAAAGCCATGTCACTACAGAGCAGTGAGCTGGGACTACAGTAAGACAGCTGCTCAGTGTTCCTATTTGGAAAGTGAAGCAAAAACCTTAATTTTAGCTTCACTGTCCAAACAAATGCAGAGAAAATGGAAGTTAGGTTAAACAAATTAATAAAGATAGTACTGACAGTAACTGCAGCTATGAAAGAACTCTCCAAAGGTCCAAGGGAAGCTGTAACCTCGCAGTTGACATCTTTAAGATCATTTATTTAAAGTAGTAGTCTTGGCAGCCGTTATGCCAGCTTTTAAAATCTGCCTGGTCATAAAGGAATGTCAACAACTAACAACTAAAGTTTAAGAATAATTCTTCATAACCCACAGGCTGCAGGGAGCTGAGTGGTTAGAGGGTCTGACAAGAAACTAGACCAAACCCCTGGGCTGGCAAGGTGAATTCCATTACTCTGTTCCTGAGCAAGGCAATTAAGGTAGTTGATGAAAATGTGTGTTATCAGACATACTTACCTGGTAAAAATAAAAAATAAAACCTGGTTTCAGAAATTCACTTGTACCACACTCCTGAAATTTTTGGGCTTTTCATTGAAAGGGTGTTTGATTTAAGTAATACTGGGATGACAACTGTAACTACACACAGATAATCAATAGTTACATGGTCAAGTTACTGGGAAGAGCAACCTTAGAAATGTTATTTTTCACAAGAACCTTCCTGAGGATGTCTTTGTGACCATCGAATAAAATGTTACACTAACAAAAAAACGGGCTACTTGAAAATAAAAAAGTAAAACGTTTAATTGTCTCTGTCCCTGCTACTGTTGTGATGTACACAGAGCTATCCTTGAGATAAAGTAGAGCTGGGACAACAAGAAGTGTGACAAAAATGTCTAGTCTGCTGCTTTCCATCTACCTTGCCGCTACACTGGCATAGCATTTAAAAATCCCCTGTTGTTTTAAAAAGTTATATATTTGACACAATTCAAAATTAGCTGTTAGGGCATATACATAAAGGCTAAGATATTTAAGCCACAATGAAAACATACAATAGTTTGTTAACGCAGGCACCTGAAAACACGCATAGTCAATATGTTTACATATTCACATTCCCTGTGTAATCCACAGCCATTTCCAGCAACATGTCAGTTCTTTTCCCCGCCACTGTAATGACCGTGGTAATAAATATATGCTTCCGGGGAGTAAATTGGACTATTCTTTTATATAACTTCCCCAGCCAGCATGGGAATGATCTATCAGCTGTTCCACTTCAGACAGAGACTGATTTTCAAGACTGGACCATTATCATAGGAAGCCCAGGACGCCGCTGACCCCTTCAATCTAGTGTTTCATTTCCATAAACATTCATGCCAGTTCATCTTGCACTGAGTTTGCCTTAATTGAAGCAATGATCTGAATATGTAAGATAGACTGTGCTGGCCACTGTTTTGGGGGTTTTCATAGACCTTGGTAAGCGTAATGTGAAAAATTATCCAAATTATAGCTACTATTGAAATGCCTCCTTCATGGCTTTTGTCATTATTCCATATTTATTATTGTTTAGCTTACATTTATAAATATAAACAATATAATACGATTTTTTATTCACAACTTCCTGAAATTAGTCTATCCTGATGCAAGCAATTGAAAATGGAAAAAATTGTATATTACATTGGTAAAAATAATGGAAATGAATATGTGATATATACATTTCTATCTCACAATAATGCGAATGAAAATTATTATTATCCTACTAAAAAAACAGATTTTATTTTCCAAAATTAGACAAAATTATTGCTTATCTCTTTATACAAAAAAGACCTAGGGAAATGGCGATCCTTTAACATACGCTATCATTTCAAACTGGACTGAAAAATGATTGTGTATTCACATTTTTTGTTGTTTTTGCAATGAGTTCATGGGCATGAAGGTAATTTGATGATGTGCTTCAATAATGGAAAAGCTATAAAGGGTTGATTCAGTCTGGAAAAATAATGCTTACACGGCATTTTATATACTGTTGGCACAGGCTGGAAAAGAATGCTGCCTTTATTTACACTGTCTTTTTTAAGCTCCCAACACCCACACAGAAATGCTAATAGCACAGGCACTTTAGCACAGCGGTTGTCTAAAGGTAAAGGAAAAAAAGAGGGAGACCCATCACCCCATCATTCCCATCAACTCCTACTCCTTTCCCAGCTATGACCCACAGCAAAATTGTTTAGGTCTGTTTAGATGTTTAAAACACCACAGGATTACAGCAGGATGTAGCACTCGGTGTGGGGGGTGGGGGCAAAAGTGTGAGGCAACCATTTGGGCATTCGCAGTTTCCACTCTGGTCTCTCTAACATATGAGTGCCCTCTACTGGCCATAAACAGGTACTGCAGCACAGGAAACGTGTGCTAAAAATTTACACTGAAGCCCTTTGATAGCAGGTATCTTCCGTCATTGGAATCACAGGTACTTGACAGAATATGATGGCCAAATAAAAAGGTTAATAACATTTAAATAATGTCTGGACCATAAAAAATTATTTAATGAGATTAAAAAGTTTACAGTAGTGATTAATAAAGTATCTTTGTTAGGCAACTTCCTGAAATGTATAACTGTATTCCAATAACTTTTTCCACTTAAGCTGAACAAACCATATCATGTCATGAACAGAAGTAAATATTGTGATATTGTGTAATTAACCAAGCATTAGACAGATGCCATGGTTAGGTTTGGTTTCAATGCCTTGGAGAAGAGGAACTGAATGCAGGAGAGTGACCTCCTCTGGCAGAAGCCTCTTAATGCTGCCTTCCTTTCTGTCAGTCAGACTCTCTGGTTATCACTGCCTGTTTCTTATGCGGCTAGTACACTGTGCCATATGGAGCTACATCTATACTGCTTACAGTTTCATTGAAAACAAGCTATTGTTTTGACCGGGCCTCTGGAATTCACACTTCAATAAAGCACAGTTTGTCTTCCTGTCACCATATTATTTTTCTGCCGAAAGTCCTTGACCACATTTCTGTCAGCTGGCTCCTAATCAGGCTGTTAGTTTGTCTGAATATTCGTTACTCTCTCTACCTGTTTCATTCCGGTGCCAACTCTCTGCTTCTCCCCCTCCCTTTCTGTGTTTTGAGAGATACCACACACACACACACACACACACACACACACACACACACACACACACACACACACACACACACACACACACACACACACATGGCTTCCTCCTGCCTCTTCAGAAGAGGGCTACATTCTGATGATGACACATTGACTCTGTCTGTGTGATCGGGGTGTGAATGCCTGAGCACATCCCGTTGTCCAAGGGAACGCTCCACACACCAGGCATCAGAAACACAGCGACAGATGACAGGACAGGGAGAGATAGCCTGCTTTTTGTTTTTACTTTTTAGTGAGAACACTTTATCCTTAGATCAAGGCCACGCCAAGAGAGCAAAAGAAGAAGGGAAAAATAAAACTAGAAAGGAACACCCTCCGAAATGCCTACAGTAAAAAAAAATAAAAAATAAGACAGCACAATGATTGTTGCACCAGAGGAAGCAGTGGCATGCCCCCCCAGACAAAGGGGAACAAGTGGTCTTTACATGGAGTGCAGCTGCTTATTAAGACTCACTCCTTGGTGCATTATTCCTTTCATCCCCACTCAACCACAAAGTGATTTTGCTTTACCACTCACAATAGCGGCAAAAGATTTCTAATAGATGAATCCTTAATAAACTGTTGCAGATCCGTGTGCCTGGCCATGATTTATAATACAATAATCTGAGCATTCTATGAAGTATACTGCTGAAAAACACTGTGTGGTGGAGGGAGAAAAAAAACGGAATATGAAAGACCTCAATTCTCTCCAATGTCATAATAGTGAAATGAGCACAAATAAAAGTGTTAAGAGTATCTCTTTGCATCTTGTATAGACTGCATGTATTGAATCTGTAAAGCTTATTAAGGCAGAGTCATTGCTATGCAAAGCAGCACCCAGTGCCTTTCTCTTGCTTTTCAGTTGAGTGCAGTGTTTGGCCAATAGAACTGGCCCCCCGCCTCTCATTCTGCATTCATAACATGCAACATTTGCACAATGTATCTCTCAAAGGCTCCTGAATAGAGGGCCTTAATACTCATGTAAACAACTGCAAACCAATTACTTAATGAATCGGGCCCACACATAATGAGGAGCCACACAAAGGGCTATAAATGCATTTTTTGCACCAAAGCCTCTGCTTTAAACTACAATGCCTCAGCTGTAGACGAGGCTTAACTGGCGAATCATAATTATTGTCTAAGACAACAGAGAGGAAACCATTTTTTTTTTTTTTTGAGTCCAGCCACAGCATCTTTTGATGTCACTCATCGGCTCACTGACAAAATAAAGCAAATAATTAAAAAAAGAGAAGGGGGAAGAGAAGGAGTGAAAGAGGAAAAGACGGAGAGAGTGAAAGGCAGAGAGAAAGATTGATGGAAAGGGGGAAGTAGATGTGGAGAGAGAACCAGGGAAAAAGAAAGGCAGGGTAAAACATGCTGCAGTGCTATGCTTCCGTTCAAGTGCCGAGCTTCCAGACCACTTGTAGAAGCAATAAAGCGCAAGAAGTGACTGTGGTAAGTGGAATGCTTAAAACGTAAGCATCCGGGAGAAGAGGAGAAAAAAATGACAGAGGAAAAGGGAAAAAGTATGATAGTGACCGCTCATAGCGACAGCTAACACAGCTAACTACACCCCTGAATAGATTAGGTGTCAAGCATGCAAAACTACTCATTAGTCCTATTTCAATCATTTATGCACAAGTCCAGTGGCCAATCAGAGTTATGGGGATTTTTTTTTCTATTTCCTCTATATTTACGTTTGTTTTATCGCCTTAGATTTAGGCTTCCCATGCGCCTTAATGACGGTGGAGACGGAGCCATCTGAGAGGGTCTGGAGTCTGAAATTGGCTCATGTTTATTAAAGAGGTTCAGTCATTGGGCTGGCACTGGCAGACAGCAGCGCCTCAATAGAGCTAGGCCATTATGCCCTTCCCTCGGCTAATAGGTAGACTGGAAGAGCCCGCTGGCCTGGCCAGGGAGACGCACACTTTGGGCCCTTGTGTCAGTGTGGTGCCCAGTAATCACATGAAATCAGAGAAGATTATTCCTCATAACGTTTACCCAGCCATTACCTTCCCAAATGGGCTCCCGGTGAAGAGGTTCTCCGAGGACTGCACAATTGCAGATTTTGATGAAGTCGTGTTGATATTCAAATGTGTGAAAACATGAAGCTATTTTTTTATGTTCTTTTCCTACCACTCAAAATTTTGATTTGTGCAGCCCAACTGAAATTCAGGATCCAGGAAGGTTTTGGAAATATTTGGAAAAAAAACAATCTTAAAGATGTCATCTTAAAACTAATTTTGTGTTTCTTACTTTCAAAACAGTTGCCTCTGATTATATTCGTTGAGGTTCGTCACACAGTGCAAACTATTTCAGGTCCAATTGGATTTTTCAAACTAGTTTAGGTAGCAACAGTCTGCCTTTCTAGCTAGCATGCTGAAACATGAACCGTGTAAATAGTGACAGCAGCTTTTAAGCTTTATAACAGTCTGGCCTTTTGATTTCATCTACGAGTTAATGGGAGGCACACCCTTGATCTAATGGAAATTAACAGGGAATTATGAGAGCAACATGCAAATGTACATCATCCACTTGGTGTCTGGTGGCTTATTTCCTATAAAGGCAGTGAATAACAATAATGTTCGTACCAAGCGTAAGGGTCTTGATGAGAGGAGCGCTCAACCCTCCCAGCATCCTCTTCATAGACATCATTTGTTCCTTAAAGAGCAAACAAGACAGATCAAACATTTTGGTATGTGCATCTAATTACACAATCAGCTATGTTCTATGCGCATGTAAATACGTAGCGGAAAAGCACTTTTGACTGAATAAAAATAAAACGGGTACACATGCTGGTTATGTTCCTTCCACTGTCCACTGTACTATAGCAATTCTTTCTGGGACATATGGTGACTGTTGACCGTTGATTAGGACACAGGCCCTGCTGGAGGGGTGGTGTGGAGTGGGGGTTGTGTGGGGTGGGGGTGGTGTGGGGAGGGGAGGTGGTGTTGGCTGGTCACTCCTCACCTGACAGCTCCTCCTCCTCCTCCTCCTTGTCACAGATCTCCTCCAGCCTCTGCTGTGTGGCAGACTGTTTAAGCAGCTGATAGGCTTTTGTCTCTGTGAAAAAAAATGTCTGAGTTAAATATTGACTTGAAGACACACGTTTCCAACTTTCAGAGGCGGTGTGTTTGTAGAGACAACACGCTCGGATGACTGGCTCTCCGGGCCTTCTGATGAACACTAGGTGAAAACACAGCACAGGGCTGGCTAAGCTGTGTATTTAAGCCGTGCACATACACACACCACGAGCAGCAACAGTTTCCACGAGACAATCCCCCTCGACAGTCTCTGTATATCAGGTTCCCAGACACCTGACTCAAAAGACATTGATTCATTTTCTCGAAATAAAACACTAACTACTTCCACATACAGTGGAGTAGGTATCGTATTTGAGAACGACCCCGGCTTAAAACCAGAAGAGCAGCTGTATGACATAAACAGCCATTTGTCTCAAGAACACACCATGGCAAATCAAAATATAATAAAAGCAAAATGTCTGGTTGTTTCAAGGGAAGGAGATTTCACATCCAAGCGTTCCATCTGCGGGAAAGAATTCTTTAAAGACTGCCGATATCAAATGAATGTCTGGCCTTACACAAATGATGAAGCAATGTCACATGGCAGTCTCGGTCCATTTTATTTGTCTTGTTAGTTGAATTGTTTGCTTGGACTAACAAAATGTATGTCACTTTGAGCATATAGGTACAACCACAAACATTCTTAAGTCATTAATATCCGTTTGCGCTGACAGTCTGTGGTAACAGACAGACATTACTCATTGTAAAGTTTCCCAGCAGCGGCTCCAGCCATGAAACTGGACAGGAAACGTCTCTTTTCAAAAAAAGCATTTTGCTTTTGATTAGTTGTGATTTGAAACTGGACTGGTTCAACGGTTCTGCACTCTTAGGGATGCTCACACATGAAAGCCCAGTATGACACCCGATGGCAAAGTGTAGTAATAGTTTGTTTTACATTTCTGAGTTTCTGGTATGGACTGGCACCCAGGCTGCTTTCAGGATGCCTTCACATCTCATCTTTTCATGTCTGCTGCTGCACAGCATTGTTTAGAAGATAATGAGAACCAATGACAGATCTCTGGTTACACCATGGTGTCCAGACCATTGAAGCGCCGCATTATGCAGGGTGCAAATTATCAATTTGGCCGCGCCTCTGCTCTGGCTGGCTGAAAAAAAAACGGCACTGTTTCTCCAAGATAATTAGAGGAACTGCACAGCTCTTCAGGTGGGACTTTGACCCCAGATTCACCTTGATCCTCCTGCCACAGCCACCCATTTAAAAGAGCCCATTATGGGCTGCTGTGGGAGAAAAAAACAAACGCCACACAAGAACTCTGAATGCAGGGCTCAGTGCTGCCTTTTTACCTCTAATAGGAATACTTTGGTCCTGGCTGTCCTCTTCACCACTTTGTAGTCCTGTAAGAAAAGAGAGACACACAGAGCTCGGAGACAGCGGAGACTAGGCTGGATTTCTGGACTTCCCTGAATAGACGGCTGTAAGAAGACAGGCTACCAGGGATTTGGAAAGAGGCCTATAGTGAAGGGTTGTGATTCTTTGTCATACGGGCGAAGTTTCATTTCACTGCAGTGATTGATTGCTTAAACAGATCTGGCAAAATTCTAGAAACGCTCCAATCCCAGTCCTAGCCCTGCCTCACTGGATGACTGCTGACTTCTCATTTTGAAATACCGTGAAATTCTAAAGCTGCAATACCTGCAAATGACTTCCAATTGACAATGTTATATTCGGGGGACACAGGCCACACTGGACATCCTCATACTCACATCATCTCTCATTAGTTGTTGTCGTGAGGCTGCTTAAAAAGGCGAGGTGATGGTTACCATAACAACCTTGCATCCCTGCCGTGTGCTGCTCCTGAGCAGGTCTGGCTGGTTGGGTCTCTGCAGTGGGGTCGTCAAGGTGCGATGGCAGGACACTGGACGACGTCTCACTCTCCACAGTGGGGCACTCCTCACTCCACCGGGACAGAAGTGTCCTCAGCAGCACTTTGGCCTGCACCCATGACACATTAACACCGCATTCAAAATGCTCCCACATTGTGAAAGGAGCATCAAATTGAACTCCCACCGATTAAGCAGGAAATTCACCCGGGCCAGGCTTTGGTGCCTGCCAATCTCCACACACATTTTGACAGTAAAAAAAAGAAATGACTGGAAATTCCCATTTAACAAAAACAGATTAAACTATGTTTCTCACTCTTTTTCCACTCACTTTCAACTCCCCCTTTCTACCTCGCTCTCAAACACACCCTCCTCTCACCCGTGAGATTAGACGAGCGCCTAAAGAATGCAATCATCCTCACTATAACATGAAATGGGTTGATATCTCCACTTGGCGGAGAGGATGGAAACAAACTGCTCTCTTCCCTCCTCTCCAGTTATTTATCTCATGGGTGATGATGATACACAATTAACAAAAGCTGTTCTGTGTGATGAGGGAGATGCAACCCTGATTCCTTTCACCATATCAAGCCAGCGATCGTCATCTGAGAGATAGAACCACTGGTGTCTTCAAAGACTGCTTCTTAGCTCAGAAGGCTGTTCACAACTTTTAATGAGCACTAATATGAAGGGGATGATCAGGAGGATTTACAAACCGACAAACTTTAAGTACATTAAATATATATTAGTTGTTATCGGCAGGTCATTGGGAGACTGACAGTGTGTACAGGCTTTCATATCCTGAGAGGGGAACAGACACCAACACCAGTCTGATCTCGTCCTAATCAGCACTATTATTCCAGATATCTATTATTCATATTTTTTTTTTAAAATATAGTCAAATGTACCATGGACAGGAGAGAGCTCTCTCAAAAAACAGCATTTTAAATATCAATGAATGCAACTGTTGGTCCTTGAATAGTCAAAGTGCCTCTTTGAGTGTGCATGTGAGCTGCATGCTCCCGTTTGTTACAGAGTGGTGAAGGCTGTGTGGCAAGACGTGAATGGAAATTCTGTTTGCTCTCGTGTGGGAGAGTGAAGGAGAATAAGCTGTTCTATGTGTATTTGTGAGAGAGACAGAAAGAGAGCGAGAGAGGGAGAATATAAGAGACGGAGTGAGAGAGTAAATGAAGAGAATACAAAAAAAAAAGAGAGAACGGTTTACACTCGGGCCCTTCCTGATGCACTTGGACATGATGATCAGGATTGTGTTCATATTTTCAAGGGCCTCTCTTTGCCTCTCTGTCTTGCGTCACGGAAGCGCAACAACATCTCCAGCTCCATCACAAGAACCAAAGTTAAAACGCAGCCCTTTCAGGAAATCAAATATAAACAAGATTGGATATAAATCAGTTTTGAAAAATCACAATTAAATGAACTTCCGTGTCTGTGAAGTACAAATATTCCCCAGTTCTATATGAAATGCTAAGAGATGCATTTGTATAGGCCTTCACATTGATTTGGTTTGTGACACAAACACGTGTGTCATCTACAATGAGAACCCTTGAGGAAACAAACAAAGAAAACAACCAAGAGAGGATTTAGGAAGGAAAATGAGTTGCAAGGGTACCTTACTTTTATATCCATCTTTCAGCCTTTGTGGGCCTTGTGAATAGTCGCTGTAATTTCATGGCTGGTTTAATTGGGCATACTCTGCTACAAGGTCAATGAGAAGGGGATTTCAAAGACTCCTGGCTCTGTTGTGAACAAGGTCTAACGCCTGCCTCATTCACACTGCCCTGGGCCATGGCAATACTTCAGCTAATAACAAATTAAAGGCCTGTGTTTTTCAGGAGAATAAGCCACAGGATGAAAGAAGCCCGTGTAGAGCCTGTTATTTGTGATTAGCGCATGGGTCAGAGTTCCCTTTGGTCAAGGTCAACATGTGTATTAATCTGATATCTGGGAAGCACTAGATTTCAGACACATAGAGACAAAAAGCGCCTAAGTGCTATTGCCTTTTTAGCATGCACTGTCCTTACAGGGGCTACAACTGTCTTTAAAACTGAAACTAACTTACAAAGCCTGGGTCCTGATATCCTACTGTCCTGCAATTGTATAACTATAGAAATAAAAAACGTAGGCTATATGTGCTTGCAGGGCTCTAATTTAAAATATTTCAGTTGCTGTTCTGACATTTCCAACTTATAAAATTTAGGAGCACAACACATCATTTCAGAGACCCAGAACAACTGGTTTCCTGAAGAACCAATTTCCCTTTATTTCATTGCTCCAAAATGTTCATATACCCGACTAGTAACGTTACCAGGCGTAAATGTTAGCTTGCTAATTAGCTAGGAAGAATGACTGAAAATGGAAATGGCCGTGAGTAGTTTGAGAAAAGCCCACCTAGTAGTTTGAGAAAAGCCCACATTGGTGTATCACAATCTGCCACAGTAAAAAAAAATCCCCAAATTCCAGCTAAATATTCAGGAGCAAATGTGACCCAAATGGTAGCACTTTAAAGCCCCTGTGTGCTTGCTGTGCCTGATGGTAGCGATTCACAAAGCCCTGGAGTTTGCACTGTACGTCAAAGAACCTGTACTGTAAGTGCATTATGAAAAGCATACCTTGGCGCTATAGGAGGCGTTGCACGGCAGAAGCAGTGGAGTGAACAGCTGAACGAGGCGGTCGGTGTTGAGGACACGGTGGTGCTTCAGAAAAAGCGCGTGCTTGAACCAGCGATCCCACAGAGGAGCAGCATCAGTGGCTACACTGGAGCTGCAGCGTGGAGGGAAAGAGACACAGTATCGTGACAGACGAACACAGGCTCGCTGTCAGAATGGATGAATATGTAACAATGGAAAATATAACATTAACATACTTCATTACAGAGATTTTACCTCATTGTCTGTCCATATACTGTAAACACGTCATCAACATAAACAACAATGGATTTTCCTCATTCGTTTATTGTTGTAATTTTTTGTGAAAAACCTATTCAAAACCTGTAGCCGGAAGAAGCACATATGGTACCGCCAAATAAATGGTGGCATGGTTTCGGCATCTTAAAAAAAGTCACATATTTGATATTTATGAATTGAAGTTAACCAAATGACATAAGTTGGCTACATACAGAGAAAATGTCAAACATCCATAGTAGGGTAAAAGACATCTCAGGATACTTTCTTTTCACCTGAACACAGGCAAGTAGAAAAGGCCTTTCTGAAATCAATGAAGTATCCAGGTACTGCAGAGATTGGAGCGATGGTTCAAAGTGGACCTCCTCATCAAAAGAAACCAAAGTCACAGATAGGGCATTTAATTTGCTCATGACCTTCACACACACTGAGTTACTGCTGGAGGTTTCACAATTGACCTTTCCATTTGTGAAGGATGGAGACATGTTCACGGCCATTCGATCCAATCTCAAACTGTTCTAAATGTGTGTTTCTGCACCTTCTCTGTACTCCAGTCATATTGTCAAGAAAAACACACAAAAATGAAGCTGCTCTTTGTCTGAAAAGTGGAATTCATCTTTGAATCAGTTAACTTTTCATTTTGACGATGAGATTGGTTTTATGAACTTGGTCACTTGTAGAGCATTGATATCTCTGCTCTGAATGACTCTGTTATTGCACACATTTATCACAGGAGCAGAGTTCAAAATGTCCTCATCTTGACTCACTCAGGGTTGGTGTAGCATTTAACAAATAATACTAAGGGACCCTAAAGCAGTAATTCAGCTTCAATTAAAGTACATTTTTGTACCTACGATCTTAAGAGCACATATTTGACGTCTTAAATAATTATCAAGTAATTATACCGACAAAGAAAGCTATCAATAATTTTCAGAATTTTTTTTTAAAAATGCAAACACATGGACGTAAGGACCAAAGAAAGATGCATCCTTTGCATGAAGGCTCAATTTCAAAGGGTCTTAACACTGCTGACCAGTATGAAACTCAAAATCATTTCAACTGCTTCACCTATCACATGCTTCCATTTAAGACCAAAAGAATTCATCAAATGATACATCTTGTATATTGAAAAACAATGACATCAAAAGCCTCAGAGTACCCAGAAAGCCTTACCTTATTTTCCTGGGCTCATTGGTGGACCAGTTAGCGCTAACTATCTCTTCGGTTAACAGGCATCCCTTTGACGTGCTCCATGACAACCTCTGAAGCTGATGAAGGACGACTGCTCCACATGCATCAAGGTCCTCTCCATTCAAGCCTGCCCTGGCATTACAAAGGCTGCAAATATACAGAGCAGAGTGAGCCATCGCCATGGAAGCTGGGGTTTAGCCCAGCAGCCCACAGGTCAGTCTGTTTTCAGTACACCCCACATGGAAATGAGCCACACCGCACACAGGAAACACATGGCAAAGGTCACAGCGGGTCACCAAGCCTCACAACTCACTGGCTGACAACTAAGTAACTGTAGTTCTGACAATTCTGGCCAAAGGGTCATACTTTGGCATGTTTACTTTATGTTTTTAAATGTTTTTCTGAAATGTCATGTTGATTCCTTTGCTGCTGTTCAATGGAAAACAATTTTTTTTTACACATCATTTTACATGTCATTTAAGTCTTTAAGTCAACACGACTTACAAACATTATTACATTCTGACATTTTAATAGCCATGGTACTTCACAGATGTATTTCATATTTCCTGACTAGTGGAGGAGAGGGGATGAACGAGCTAATTTTTATCTAGGGATGGTTACATGGCCATGGAGTTAACACCCCTACTTCTGCAATAAGTGCTGTGGGATCTTTAGTGTCCAGATAGAGTCAAAACACCAGTTTAATGTCTGAAAGACGGCACCCTATGCAGGCAATGTCCTCTTTGCTTCCCTGGGGCATTGGGATTTGATCTTGAGACCTGGGGTAAAACTGCCCCCTACTGTCATTCCAACACCACTTCCTGCAGCATCTGGTCTCCCACACACAGATCAACTCTGCTTAGTGTCAAATGCAAGTCAACAATGATATTTATTAATAATTGGCTTTAGTTCTTTATTATGTAAAGTATCATTAATCAAGTGGTCAGTTCAATTTCAAATGCCACATAGACATTGAAATTACCTTAAAAATATCAGAAGGGCCACGACTCTGCTGTAGACTGTGGTTACTATGACAATCCAGTGTGTTTAAAAAAATATATAACCTTAGAGACCAAGATGTACTGCAAAAGCATTGTTGGTGCCAAGTGATGACACTTCATTTAAAGTGAGAGCCCTTGGGAGCAGAATAAAAATTTCTCCAGGTCCATGAACACTAGTTGACAATGAAAGGATTTGTACCCAAAATCATGACAAATATCAATACAATTTCTACCTGATTGCTTTATTGCGTTTGCTATCACCAACTGATGAGACCAAGTACACACTTCTTTCTCCTTTGCGGATACGTTCTTCAATGCTCTCCAGTAGATGGAGGAATCCCTCCATTGACAGCCTGAAAGAACATACACATCACATTAACAAAGAAAAAACAAAATGGCTGACTGGATTTGCAGTCTCCTATTTACAGTAATTTAATTTCACTTACTCAAAGACTAGTTCTGATTGTCCATGAACTGTGGTAGTAACAGACGTGTACTGATACAGTATGTATGTGCCTATTCAAAAGGTGAATGTACTATTGCAGCATTTGTATTCATTGACATGTTACCCAAGGTCAGAGATGGGCCTTTAAACTGTTAATGTCAAGTAATTTTGCATAAATACAAGGCAGAAAAAATAAAGTGTCTCAGAAACTTTCTTATAATAACATTGAGAAGGTTTTGTGAATAGAGCAAAACTGCTTCAGAACCTACATAATAGTGATGCCTCAAAATAACAAAAGGTGCCTGGCGCAAAATCTTCTTTAGGGCCAGGAAGAGAAAAAGCACTTTGCCTTAAATATTATGAAAATTTAGTTTCATCCAAATTCATAAAGCCTAACCTTCCAACAAGGAAAATTTCTTTTGGTGCAGGACTTATACTTTAATCTGGCCATGTGAGTCTGTAAAATGAGAAATAGATGCTTAATGCATGTGGATTTTGGGAATCCATCTCTTTCTAGAGCATTAAGCTCTGGGTGGCCCTTATTGAATTCCCCAGAAACCCCAGCCGCGATCCTGAGCCCCCCAACATAAAAGGGGCAAAAAGAATTTATGACAATCTATAATGGGCTCCCAGGTTAGGGGTCAGCAAACAATTGCTTCTTCCCTTTTGCAGGTTGTTTCCTGGTAACATCCTGATTAAGCTGGCAGCTTGAATTATATCCATGACATTCTGTAGTGCACAATCCATCTGCGCTAAGTCCTCTTCAATGCAGCTGAAGTAGCACGGGCAAAAGCTCTGCCTTTTTTCCCTCCTGTCAGCGTGGGCCTTGAAATAGTCATCATCTTTCTCTCCACTTTATTTGTCAGTGCTTTTCAACAAGGGACCTTTTTAGAAAAAAGTGAATTTGTTGTGTGCACCAAGCCTCTCAGCATTGTTGTGAGGTCTTCATCACGAGGTCTCAAACCACACGTTTGGTGTTGCTGCATGTGTGTCTCTTAGTCTCGACATCATTCGGAGTGCATTGTTAGTAGGGGTGAAAGGGTCAGCCTCTTGGGAGTGATATTACACTGACACTGCTTACAGTATATATTTCAGCATGGTTTCCCTCATGTAATGGTCTCACAAGAGTGACTGGTGTCAGCTTACTTTCAGGGGATTTTTTTAGACACAAAGAACGGGGGAAAATGCTGGAAAACATCAATATTTGTATCAATCAAGAACACACTCAGGATAGAGGGTTTTTCCATCAGTACCGCATAAAGGAGGATGCGGAGAGAGTTCTGCAAAGATCATCGCCTCAAACTGACTTGGAAAACCAATCTCAAGATGTGCCAGGTTGGTGATCTTATTCCTGAAAGAGATTACTGTACACGGTAGAAGATTCTGGAAAGAGTCTACAAAAAAATCTTCTGTATATATCCCCTGTATTACGTCTAATTTACCAGAGATTATCATCAGACATTAACAAAAGGCATCAGGGATGGGTATTTCACGACGCAGTAGTGACCCCTTGTTGTCATTACCAATTATGCTACTGATAACTGCCAGCTTACCCCAAATCCTTCTCAAATAAGAAGTTAACTACAAAGTATACCTACCAGGCAGAATGATCAAAATACCATCCAGCCAGTGGCTAATCATAGAGTAAACTGTGCAATCACGTGTGGCTGGAGATCCCTGCTAACCAAACATATGCATCTCTTACTGGGGAGCACCAAATTCTCCATAGTGCCAAGATGGAGACCTCAGAATTCATCTGCACCCACAACGCCCACTACAACTCTTCCTGCCAAACCTACCACATAGAACTAGTTCCAAAAGCACAAAGACTCCAAATAAGGCTCTTGACTAAGGGTTAATATTCAGCATCATCAATATATCCCTTATACAGCCCAGGCTACAGAATATCCACATGATTTCAATCCACATGAAAATCTACATGCAAATCTATACAAGCCATATGACCGGTCGCCACAAGCACAGAGACATCACACAAGGAATGAATTTGATGAGTACAACACGGCATCCCTGTTTGAAGGCCATTATGATGAACACTGAAGAAAACCCAGGGTATTTCTGTTCTCTGCTCACTCACCCAGGTCACACCAGGGGGAAATATAATGGAATAATGTAATGAATTGCCAAGGCCTGTTTTCCTGCTTGTGAGCTGAATGGGAAGAGCGATATAAACTCTTAACCTTGACGTTGAGTGAGGCTGTGTGGTGCTGGAGACAGGCTGCTCTGAGCTTTACATCAAAGCCTTGTTTTCCCCCTTATACACAGGGCTCCAAGTTAACAATGGAGAGCTCAGAATCTCCCCACCCCATCACCACCACCACAACCAACCTCCCCGACAGCTTCTCTGAAAAGCACAGTGACGAGATAAAAGTACATACGCCAGGTTTTATTTACTTTTCATGTAAAACGCTCACCCTCATCTCTTTAATACCAAAGAGGACGAATAGCTCTGGCCCAAAAAAGCAAATAATTAAAAATAGTTAAACACTATCAAAAACTCTGAAAACATTTGTCTGACTGGAAGGCAATGTAAAGCCCATGTACTGCAGTATCTAACACCATGCACTGCAAAATCAAAATCTCTGACAAGCCACAGTTACATATAAGTACATGTGAGTTCCACTCCCAAGCAGTTACTCACACTCCCTTTACTGTGCAATCCATCCCAAACGATCCTTAAACCAGAGGACACCAAGCGCTGGATTTCTTGGTGTAAGTGCCTGTCCACATGCCCACCCTCCAGAACACTCTATGGAGCCACAAATGTCCTACTTCCTGAGGTCTTTCAAGCAGAAAATTGCTCTGTTAGGGCATTATCTTGGATTACGGCAATAATATTTGTCACGGGACCTGAGCCCCCTGCTATAAGGTGCACTGACGCTGAAGCGGCTGCTGCTGAGCGGCACTGAGTACGGCAGGCGGCGTGGTGTGTGACTCCCAGCATCCTCTCTGTCAGCTGCAGATGTGGTGCAAGTCAAATGTCTTGAGCAGAATGCCCAGTGCAGCCTGCTTATCCTGCAGCCCAGTTCAGCTTCGCCACTCCGGAACATCCTAATGTAGAGCCGAAGCTTCAGCGCTTTAAAATGCCCCTCTAATTCGCTCGTCCATAACTGCCTGAATTAAACAGATAGACTGCAAGGGAAACGTAGCAAAATACAGCGAAAATTAAAGGGACTGTGTATGTTACGGCTGACTGAGGGGTTGCCTCGAGTTTGCCTTGAATTTCATAACTGTTAGTAACAGGTCACTTTATTTCCAATGCAATGCAACACTTCACTACTATCGAAATGTAATGTAAGCTAACAAACACATACCTCTGCATTGGCATTTCTGGAGATGTAGATTCTCTACTTGATTCTGGTCCGTTCATAGAATCTGAATCGTCAAGAGGTCCTTGACTAGGTCTGCTGATGCTTTCCTCGGGTGTTGCACTCCTCTGTAACGGGCCTGGTGGGCTGTCGGTCCTCCTGGTGGGGAAGTCCACGTAAACCACCTTATCTGGTACTTCAGCCAGGGAGATGGACAGGTCACCACCACTGCTGGTCACTGACAACTCCACACTGGAACTTGATAAACTGAGGCTTTCATTCTCCTCTGAAAACACATTAGTCACTGTGTATGTGTATATACAACCTGATTAGTTAAAATATAACAAAACGTATTTCAGCCATTCCTCATAAAAATGTTTCAGTCAAACGCCTAAGGAATAAAATACCATGTATTACAGTCAAACACGAGAGAACAAAGATTCTGGAAATCTTCTACTACATACAGTAATCTCTTTCAGGAATGAGATCACCAACCTGGCACATCTACAGATTTGTTTTCCAAGTCAGTTTGAGGCGATGATCTTTGCAGAACTCTCTTCGCTTCTTCCTTTATGCAGTGCTGATGGGAAAGCCCTCCATCCTGAGTGTATTCAGCAGGTGAATTCCTGTCACACATATGGCTGTTGGTGCTGGCCGATGGGCTATTCATCTTAGGCCTTGTCAAGGTCACTCCAAGTGTAGGTGGTTGTTCATCACCTCCAAAAGGCACACAAGCGCTGACTGTTAAGGCACGAAAAGATGGAACCATTGCCGCCATCCTTTGATGTTTGTCACTCAAATTACTGCCGCCGGGGGAATCGTTTGAGCCTGAAATGTCATCTGATAAACGCGCTCCGCTGTAGGCAACAGCCTCTCTGGAAACTTTGGAGTCCCTCAAAATGGCACTTTGTGAGCGTTCCGAGGCACGTGAGCGATGACTGGGCGAATGATGCTCTGCTCGTTGTGAGTGCACACTTGTGGTGGCATCTTCAGTCGTGGAACCTCTGGAGGTCTGAGGACCCATGAAGACTACAGATGGTTGGTTTAAACCTCTGTTTTGTGATGAGAGGGAATCACCCTGAGGAGGTCCATGTAAAACATCTCCCTGAAAGACAGGACGTACCCAATAAAAGAGGAAATCATCAGTCCCACCAACATTCCACAGGGATCTCTTTTGTGATATTTGCGGGCTAAAGTGCTTGCTTTCGCACTGTGGCGGTCGATTATGTTTATGCAATAGTAACACATTGATTTTCACACGTGGAAATTGTGCTGTGATTGTTTAAATCAACCGGCCCTTATAATATGCAGGAATTATTGATTTAGCAAAATAAAGGACCGATTCATGGATTTTATACCTATAGATATCTTGCCTAAGGATCTAAGTGTATTGAGTAACTCTAACGAAAATAACTACTGAGTGAACTTGCTATATTAAGCTCAAACACAATCCGCAAGAGCAATATTTTTCTCATCACAATCCCTATTCTAATTTGAGCAATGAACATTTAAATGACTATGTTATTACAACTGAATTGGGAGATGATCATACTAGCACAGCATCAACACTTCGAGAAGACAATTGTGAACACAGGATCAAATGGTCATGGATAACCTCCACTCACACACAGCAGACATTTCAAGTTGGTGTTGGTATAACGCCACTCCGATATCTTCTTCGAGAATCCTGTTTATTCTCCTCAAATGCAACACTGGCAAATTAGGTTATAAGGGCCCTTCTCTTGAAAAGCGAATAACTGAGAGTTTTAAAAGTATACATTATTCTGTTAAAACATTCAAGGTCATATATATATATATATATATATATATTTTGAAATCCCTCTTTCAAACGAATGTTACACAATCAATGTTTTTAACTTCTAATCTTATAAGCAATCCTCTATAATACAAGTTGTGATTCATGTCTGCTATGGCACCAAGCGGTGGGGGGCAACAAAAAAAAAACTTCCTCCAAACATAATAACAAAAAGCATGGCTTCTGTTTCTTTTCTGATAAGAGTCTTAAATACCAAACAGTTAGCTGCTTAATAGCATTCACTGTAAACCATGCAGCTCTGCCCAGCAGATCCACAAAGTAGGTAAAAAAGAGGAAAAGTTAATTTCTTGGCTGGGTGATTCCATCGGTAGCTGCAGGGCAAAGTAGAAAGTGTTTCACTAAAGTAGCAATTGATTCTTCTATCAATCTGCAGCACGCGCGTGCTCTTCCAAGGAATGTATTAAATATGAAAATCATATCCCGTTATCATCGGTCTCCAGCTTTCAGCCTGGTAAGCTTCCCTTAATGAATGCTGCAGCCTGAGGGACATGCCCACTGCCAGCAATGGCTTGTATGCATAATGGAGTGACGGTACCATTTTGCTCATTACAATATGACCAAGCTGAGGGGGGTTTTGCACACAGTCACAAGTGACTGCTCTAGACAGCATGCTCCAAGTTATTATGAGATGTCTTAGACATTTCATCTAAAAGAGCTTTAACTGCTTTAAGTGAAGGAAGCAGCTATGGGCTTGAACTACATGGCTTATACACAGATGCACCAGCCAGGATTAGACACCTGCACCATAACTGATACACGGTTAAATGTATACTCCTCCACAGATCTGCTCTGCATAATGTCTACTTTTCTTTGTTGTTCCAAAGCTGAAAACACAGCTTGATAAAGCTAAGATTTGCATTGTCCTTATAGTCATTACAAAAAAAGAGATTTGCCATAAGAAGAGCATAGTGTGTGAGTAAAATATATTTGGATAAATACTGTATGTATATATAACACAGTACGCCTTTCCCTAAGGCGATTTTATAGTGTTCAGCGGATTATTCATATTAATAAGCACACTTATATAAAACAAATTCAGAAAAGAGAGCACACTGCAATAACAAACCAACAGAAATATTGCTACAGCTAGTATGGAAAATAGGCCTAGCATGCAAATTATGTGATGCATGCTTTTAAAGTGGGAACTTATATTAACCACATTTTAGGCAAACATTTATTTTATAATGTACTTTTTTATGATTCCCAGAGATTACATAACTGTGTTACCTTGTCCGTTTCCAGAGCTGTCATTTTTATCATCTGCCCTGTTGCCATAAATCTGGAAATTCTATTCAAGCATTCAACCTGGGAAATTCAGGAAAAAGCGAATAAAGCAATAATTTACAAAATGGCCTTCATAACATTTGTGGTCAGTGCATCAAATTTGAATAATATACACAATGATAGTATATTCTTATTATCACAAAAAAACAAATGCACCCATTATATCACAGTACCTGAAACCTGAACCCTTTTTTTTTTGCATAATGCTCAAACTGTCAACATGAGGTGCGAACAGTAAGACATGAAAAAGAGGAGTTGCTCAAACCCAACGTGGCCAACCGGGAGAGTTGTCAACGTGGGTATTCCCCAGTGAGTGTCCTCCACGGTGCCTGCCAACACTCTTAATCAATTATCTGAGTAGCCAGACTGACTGCCCTAATCCCAACTCCAATTAAACAGCCTAATGGTGCAGTGAAGGGCACTGGGATAATATCCCAGGACTTTTCTTTCAAACAATACTGACTGCCACACAAAAAGGCTACTTTTGTTTATCAACATCGCTCAATACACTTGTTATCTATTTGCACTGATTCTTTCGGCAAGCAAAAATGAAGATACAAATAATTATGATTACGGTAACAAATGCCATTATTTGTATGTGTCTGTGTGTGTGTGTGTGAGTGTGTGTA
>JACXGI010000187.1:103831-172804 GCA_016801175.1 Esox masquinongy | reverse complement strand
GCTGTCAACATCCTCTATGGAAATGCTCATCATAAAACAAGCTGTCAGCATCCTCTATGGAAATGCTCATCATAACAAGCTGTCAACATCCTCTATGGAAATGCTCATCATAACACAAGCTGTCAACATCCTCTATAGAAATGCTCATCATAACATAAGCTGTCAACATCCTCTATGGAAATGCTCATCATAAAACAAACTGTCAACATCCTCTATGGAAATGCTCATCATAACATAAGCTGTCAACATCCTCTATGGAAATGCTCATCGTAACAAGCTGTCAACTTCCTCTATGGAAATGCTCATCATAACACCAGTTGTCAACATCCTCTATGGTAATGCTCTGAAATGTAATTTAAGGTTGTTGTAAAAATCTCAATCTGGTTTATGGAGAAATTCACACATGTCAAAATTAGAATTATTATTACTTTACTATTATTTATTAATTTACTATTATTACATTATAAGTTTATGCTTGTCACCATTAACTAATTCCATAGTTATTCTAAAATAAGATGCCATTTAAATGTGTTAGAAAAGTACTCAAACATTATTTAAGAAAAATACATATGTGATATAATTGTCTGGAACTGTACAACATACCTTTTTCTTTCTCCTTTCTCATACACTAGACTCTTAGAAAAAAATTGTTTTACAAGGGTTCTTTCTAAAGGGACCATTTTCATTTGAACATCCATATATAAATATCATGGGCCCTTTTGTTAGGCAACAAGTTTATTGTTAAATCTTTCGTATTGTAAGGACTGTTTATGAAAGAAAGGGCCTTCAGATGATTGTTTGGAAGGCAAGAAATATTCTTAGAAAGGCAAAAATGTATCTACATAGAATCCTTCTAAACCTCAATAGCGCTTTTCATAAACCTTATCATCTATGGTTTAGCTTTAGTGTTTATGTAGGTGGTTAAAGGTTTAAAGATATTATTTGATTTTAAATTGTACTTTTCTTAAAAGGAAATAAGTTTTATATATTCATAGTATTACCTTTCCTTTATGGACAGTACAGACATTTTGGGCTGTATTTGTTATAAGACAAGACAAATGATTACAGAGATGTTTAAGAAGCACCCAGATAAAGCATTTTTTGTCAAATTGGAGTCTCGACCTCAAATCTAGAAAAGTTGGAGAGGATCTACAAGGAAGAATGCGAGAAACTACCCAAATCCCAATGTGCAACGCTGGTAGAGACATACCCAAGGAGACTTTAATCTGTGATCGCTGCCAAAAGCACTTCTACAAAGTACTGAATGAAGGGTCAGAATACTTGATATTTCAGTTTTTTATTTCCATTATGGGGCATAGAGTGTAGATTAATGATACAAAAAACATTTTGTAAATTTTGTAAAAACATTTGTAAATTATAAATTAACTATATAACAAAAGAATGTGGAGAAAGTGAAAGGGTCTGAATACTTTCAGAAGACACAGTATAGGGTTAGTATAATGTAGTATGCTACACCTTAAAAATGGGATGTTCATGGTTGGATGAATTACACTAAGGTGGTTCAAGGAAGAACTGTCAATAGCAGAAAGGGTTCTTGGATAAACCCTTCACAGGGTTCTTTTAGAACCATTTTGAGATAAAAAGGACCTTGGACTTTTCACTGGAAGTTCTGGGAAGAACAGAGTTCTAGGAAGAAACTTCCTTGATAAATGTGTATTTTGCAGCACCCTACATAAAGGGTTTTAGGAAGAACCATTTTCTGGTAAAAGGGTTATTGGAAGAACTGTTAACTGACAAAGTGTTTCATGGTAGAATAATTTACAGAAGGTTCATGGAAGAACCTTTAACACATGAACATCATACAGGATTCTAGGCAGAAACCATAATTGTGGGTTCCAGGTAGAACCATTTACAGGGGTTTCTTTGCAGAAGCCCAGATTGACAGTTCTAGATAGAACCGTCTGCAAAGAGTTCTACCTAGCAACAAAATGGTTCACCTACTGGATGTTATTAAAGCAACATTGTAGGGTGGACAGCACATTATTCAGTGAGGGGCCAGTTATACACAGAATATTGTCATTAGCATAAAGGTGGATGAACAGTCATAGATTCTGCCAGTTCTGGTCCTCTGATTAGAAATATTGTACACGGTTTTCAAACCAAGCCAGTCAACCCTCTAAGAACCCTGGTTTGCTGAGTCTATTAAATAGAATTAGATGGTTTATGGAAGCCAAGGCTTTAGCCAAATCAATAAAAACAGCTGCAAGTATGTGATTTAACAGGTTGTAATTTATAGGTTGTTTGCATAAGCATATTAAAACACAAACTTGCTAGTCTTCTGTTCAAGATAAGTGGATGAACAGTCTGACAGTGTCTCAAATGCCAGCCTATTCCCCCACAGTGGTTCACTACTTTCAGCCCTGGATCCATCAAATAACTCACGTTTTCGTTGATCCGCGGACTTTTTTCACATTAATTATCTTTCCGGAAATAATAAACACAGGCCAAGAATTATTCATTTTCAAGAAGGTGCATTGTTTGAAACATTTTCTTGTGCAGACCGAAGGTTGAACACCACAGATTAGGAGAACTGGCAGGGGTTTTTGAACCGAAGCCGTAGTACCTGACATCTGGTAACATACCTGATAGAGCAGCGTGTCCAACATACTGATACTGAACACCCTGCCTGCAGCGAACGGCAGGCGGAACATGAAGGCCAGGTTGGAACCCTTATCTCGCTCTATCTGCAGGAGGGAGGAGGCAGGAGACAGTGAGGACGAGAGAGTAAGAGAAAAGGAAAAGAGCATGACATGTCACCACCCAAATCTCCTTACCTTCTCCAGTTTGGAGAGAGCCAGGGAGTAGCAGTCTTTCGCTCTGAACTGCATGAACCTCATGTTGGAGGGGTGGGTCAGCTCAGTGATGATACTAAGACTCGGAAACAGCCTAGACAGAGGGAGGGGGGGAGGGAAGTTATATTGAGGATTGCGTTATTTGGGTGGGTAGAACCAAGATGGCAGAGATGCATAGCTTCCATTATTTCTGGTGAGTCGGAAAGAACAGTTTTCCATTTTAGTAATTTAGCAGACGCTGGAGAAACGGTTGGGGCAAACCAATTATATCTACCACCATCCGAGTTTGAATTTAGAGTGTGAATGTTTCGAATCCTGTGTTTAAAACTCCATCATACATTATTCAGAAGGAGAGTTCATAAGGCTGTTTATATCCGGCGCGTGTACACACTGTGACCCCAAAGGTCAATCTCAATGGAAAGTTCCGGAAAAGAAGACAGCAGGCGTCTCGCGCAGTACCTGAACATGGTCTGAACGTTGACTATGGTCTTGGCGTCAGCCATGTAGTCCTCCTCGGCGCTCATCGTGCTCTCCTTGTCCACCACCACCAGGTTGTCGGCGTAGATGATGCCGCACTGGAGAAGGTTGTCCAGGCTGCGGCGAGAAAGAAACGTGGCGTTGGACGTTTTGCGGGGGCCTGTGAAAGACGCCTGTGTGTAATGACTCGAGTGAATTGCACGTCCCTGGGACGTGATGACATGACGTGTTGGCTGGTGACTTATGTATGCCTCATTGTTTCTCTGTCATTCATGTGTAAACAACGTCTCACTGCATGACATCGTCAGGAGGTGACTGGGATAGAATGGAGTTATTGGTGTTCTATGAGAAGGGGCATTAGTTCTGTACGGATGGGGTAATCAACACCTACTTATCTATGGTCCCAGCCATAAAGTAGACCATTGGGAAACAGCAGATGGCTTCTAGGAAGTGATTGTCAGGCCTGCGAACAGGGAACACACATCAACAGCAATCAAACAGGCATTAAAGGACATGACTGAAATGAGTAATTAGAACCTCTCAATAAAAATGTTGTTTGTTTCATTAAGTTCAGTTTAACAAATCCTCTAAACGAGGAGGAAGAATTAAGACGGAGTGTAGCTTTAAGATCCACAAGTAGCCTCCAGAGACTACATCAACAAGATAAGTCAACTGGAACCACACATACTTTACCTCAGAGTAGGGATGAACATATTCTGAAGATAATCAGAGCAAACCATACTTCCTCTGGTGCATTGCACTTGATATTTTCCCAAACATCCTTAGCAAATACCAGTGCATTCTGTTTACTTGTTTGCTGATTCTGCGACAAAATATTGCTTCCTCGTAATTCCTAACAATAAGAAATATAGCCAACTAGGCAAATATAGCCAACTTGCCTGAGGAGTTGCCGCAATACACACTTTGAATTTGTTTTGAGTCCAGGCACCGAGTGGAGATCCTCAAGTAACCTTTGGATTTCCTCAAGGAACCATTGCCAGTCAATATATAATTTCTGCAACCTCAGTTGGTTAAGGGGTTCTTAGAGAAACCTTTAATGGTCGAATGCATTGACATTAAAGGAAATTGTTTATTAGAAGTGTGCAAACTTTAGATAAACAAGATTTGCATTTATGGGGAGGCCATAACAAACAACTTGATCCAATTAGGCATGCTTCCAATCTGACAGACTGCCTGACCTGTAGAATCTATTAATACAGCGCAAGACACAGCTTTTAGTTTGAACTTTTCATTCATTTGATTCATCTGACACCCAACTCAAAAGGTTCTTCCAGGCACTTGGAGATCTAAGAGCGGAGGCAACACTTGGTCGCAATTAGCTATTTCGGTACACCCTCTGTAGTTAAGCAGACAGAGACGATCTCTGGTTGTCGATACAATCTTACCTGTAGTCTTCTGAAGTTACGGTAATGATATCCACAATACATTAGTACAGGCAAGCAAAGTGCATGCATACACAAATATGAACAAATGGACGTCAGTGCCCGCACCCACACCCGCACCCACACACACACCCACACCCACACCCACACACACACACACACACACACACACACACACACACACACACACACACACACCTGTTGCTTTCCCGATGCCCCATTAAGGTAACATAAAGGCACAGGCGGTTATGAATAATGCAGAAACCATTTCTCATCCTGAAGCTGTAAAACTAAATCCTGGCCGTGGCTGCTGTATAATCACCTTTCTCTCCACTGACTTAACACTAGCTATTACTTCATCTGTCTTCTTGTAATCAGACAATAAATCTTGGTAAGACTTGTTCTTTTTCACTGTAAATTTACCATTTGTATTTAATGTATTTTACTGCTTTAAGAAGTTTAATAACATTTGAAAAGGGGGCCTGGGCGAGGGGGGAATTATATATTATCCTACTTGTAACATTGTACTTGTACTTAATACTTGTATTTAATACTTGTAAATGTTCTGCGCTCCTCTATTTGCCTAAATTGCACATTTAGTATTGCCATTTGTCCTGCATTTGCCTTCATTGCACATCTATACATTCCACTTGTAATATACATATACTTAATATTTGTACATTTTTCTGCCCTCTTCTATTTGCACTTCTGGTTAGATGCTAACTGCATTTCATAAGACATTTTAAACAGACACTTTGAAGTTTGCCTTATCTCAAACCCTTAGAAAGAAGAGAAACCGTCTCTTACGGGTAGTCCAGAAGTAGTACGATAGGGTTGAGCTCTTTCCTGGGACGATAGTAAGCCCTCAGAGGAACAATGAAGTTATAGAGGCCGTTTCCTGCCGTCTCTGCAGATACTATGATCAGCTTGTTCTTAAAACCATAGGCCTTGGCGTCCTCAAAACTGTTGTGGTTGCATTTCTGGATATGATGAAGTAAAAAAGAGAGAAAAAAGAGAAGCGACTTATGTTGAAAATATGTTTTCGTCCGTCAGTGCTACATAGCCTAAGGCAACACTTGTTTTCCTTCAAACATAAGCTATTCCATGAACTATTATATCAACACTAGACATTCATCTTTTTCTGCTCTACTTTATTATTTATTTACGTTCATTTTCTATTCTATTATTCATACTGTCCACATTAAAGAGGCGCCATTGAAAAATATAATATGTGAGAGGAGCTGTTGTTTTAGACAATTGTTTTGGCATGGTGCAACCAACAAAGAAAAAGACAACTGGATTGCAATAATTACTGTATGTGAGAACAAAACCATCAGTAGGCCGGATCACGTTACAGCCTCCCCTCACCTTATCCAAGCGGAGACAGCAGAATGAGGCTTTCTGCGGTAGAAGATGGCACAGGGTTGGAGAGCTGCCGATGTATGGCGAGTTGGGAGGATATCCTTTCACAAAGCTGAGGTAAAACAACAGTAAAGACACACATTATGCTAAAAGCTTCAGAAGGCTTAAGACAAAAATTCCATTTAATGGGCATTTGTTTTTATGATAAAAACATTCCCAACATTTTACACCAATGGGTCCACCTTTTCACATTAAAAAATGTCAGAGTCTCATCCATTGATATACCATTTTGCTTTGATAAATATGAAGGACCTACAACAATCTTGTTGTTTTTGAAGAATTCCTGAAGTTAAGTGGACTATTTATTAATAATAAAAAATATACATGACTTCCCTAAATGTTATTCTTCTAGCAAATACATTGAGGGAAATAATTATTTGATCCCCTGCTGATTTTGTATGTTTGCCCACTGACAAAGAAATGATCAGTTTATAACTTTAATGGTAGGTTTATTTGAACAGTGAGAGACAGAATAACAACAAAAAAATCCAGAAAAACACATGTCAAAAATGTTATAAATTGATTTGTATTTTAATGAGTGAAATAAGTATTCGACCCCTCTACAAAACATGATTTAGTACTTGGTGGGAAAACCCTTGTTGGCAATCACAGAGGTCAGACGTTTCTTGTAGTTGGCCACCAGGTTTGCACACATCTCAGGAAGGATTTTGTCCCACTCCTCTTTGCAGATCTTCTCCAAGTCATTAAGGTTTCGGGACCGACGTTCGGCAACTCGAACCTTCAGATCCCTCCACAGATTTTCTATGGGATTAATGTCTGGAGACTGGCTAGGCCACTCCAGGACCTTAATAATGTGCTTCTTCTTGAGCCACTCCTTTGTTGCCTAGGCTGTGTGTTTTATGTCATTGTCATGCTGGAATACCCATCCACGACCCATTTTCAATGCCCTGGCTGAGGGAAGGAGGTTCTCACCCAAGATTTGACGGTACATGGCCCCATCCATCGTCCCTTTGATGCGGTGAAGTTGTCCTGTCCCCTGAGCAGAAAAACACCCCCAAAGCATAATGTTTCCACCTCCATGTTTGACGGGGGGATGGTGTTCTTGGGGCCATAGGCAGCATTCCTCCTCCTCCAAACACGGCGAGTTGAGTTGATGCCAAAGAGCTCGATTTTGGTCTCAACTGACCACAACACCTTCACCCAGTTCTCCTCTGAATCATTCAGATGTTCACTGGCAAACTTCAGACGGGCCTGTACATGTGCTTTCTTGAGCAGGGGGACCTTGCGGGTGCTGCAGGATTTCAGTCCTTCATGGAGTAGTGTGTTACCAATTGTTTTCTTGGTGACTATGGTCCCAGCTGCCTTGAGATCATTGACAAGATCCTCCCGTGTAGTTCTGGGCTGATTCCTCACCGTTCTCATGATCATTGCAACTCCACGAGGTGAGATCTTGCATGGAGCCCCAGACTGAGGGAGATTGACAGTTCTTTTGTGTTTCTTCCATTTGCGAATAATCGCATCAACTGTTGTCACCTTTTCACCAAGCTGCTTGGCCATGGTCTTGTAGCCCATTCCAGCCTTGTGTAGGTCTACAATCTTGTCCCTAACATCCTTGGACAGCTCTTTGGTCTTGGCCATGGTGGAGAGTTTGGAATCTGATTGATTGATTGCTTCTGTGGACAGGTGTCTTTTATACAGGTAACAAGCTGAGATTAGGAGCACTCCCTTTAAGAGTGTGCTCCTAATCTCAGCTCGTTACCTGTATAAAAGACACCTGAGAGCCAGAAATCTTTCTGATTGAGAGGGGTCGAATACTTTCACTCATTAAAATGCAAATCAATTTATAACATTTTTGACATGCGTTTTCCTGGATTTTTTTGTTGTTATTCTGTCTCTCACTGTTCAAATAAACCTACCATTAAAATTATAGACTGATCATTTCTTTGTCAGTGGGCAAACGTACAAAATCAGCAAGGGATCAAATAATTTTTTCCCTCACTGTATGTTATCTTATGATCTTTTATATCAAATTTCAATTGAATTGTAGTTTATATACTCTTTCAGAGTCATCATCAATTGACAGAGATGGTCAATTGTATGAAATTACTTTCTAATTGTGTCCGCTGGTATAGTGCAAATTCAAAAGGTATAGTGCTTTCGTCTGAATAGGCGTCCAGTATGCGCCAGTAATTATTGTACTTGCTCAAATCATGGTTCCAATTATTTTATTGTTATAATTTTTTCTCAGTTGAAGTTTGCTAATGTAGTCTAATTCCTTATTTACTACATTCATATCCAGCCATTGTACAATGTACAATTACAGAAAGACAATGTGTATTTATCACAGAATGTGATTCTCCATTCATTACGAGACATATTTTTGTGAGTCTTTTGTTTTTAAATATATAGAAAGATAACTTCTGTATGATTGAATTAGTATTTTTTTCCAATCAGAAGTGCATCATCTGAAGCAAAATTAGTATTTCATTTTTGCCAGGGTACACAGAGTAATTACAAAAAAACCATCAGTATTGGCCAAATGTGCTATATAAATATTGTCTATTGGTATTGTCCAATAATTACCCCAACCCAACACTAATGAGAGACAGTAACTAGTAGTGAATGCATTCTTGCCTCAAAAACTTATGTCACAAGACCACACAGGGGCACTGTGGGACTTCAGACTGACTGTCCAATCAAGTCACTGGCCATGAAGAGTAACCCCCCACACCCTCTTGTTTCTATCCTTCTCTCACTTCTCTCTCTCTCTTTCTTCTAGGCGCTTGGCACCACTCAAAAGCATACAAGCTAAACAAGCACCATGCATGAAAATCAGAGAGGCATGAAAAAGGCCGGAGGCTAGCCCAGGAGAGGTTGAATCATGTCTGTCTCTGAGAAGAGGAGAGTGTTTGGTGGCCAAACCGGCCCTGAGATGTCCTGTACAGAGTGAGGTTATCTGGGCTGTGAGAGAATAGCACTGTGATGTTGCCAGAAACACAGACGCGCTAATGCTATCTGTCTTGAACTATAACGGTCTTCCGCAGCAAGATGCCATGACAGAGAGACAGTTGTTTATGTTCAGTACCAATCAAAAGTCTAGACACACTCACCCATTCAAACGAACAGGTGTGTCGAAACTTTTGACTGGTACTGTATGTGTGGTCTAAGGAGGGGTTTGCATGCTAACATAGGAGCCAATGTTCCGTGGGAGGACACCTTTTCGGATTTGAGGGATCCTTTATTTTAACAATTAGCAATGTTCAATATAATATTGTTACACTGTATGCTTGTGTTTCATTTAATAATGTCATTTTATAGACACCTACATCTACAATGATTTAGGATAGAAAAAAGTGGTCAAATGATGCACATCTCTATATCGGACATTCAAAAGCTGAGCGACAACCTTTTTATGTCGACGAGTCAGAGGAACTGAAGTCATTTTATACAATGTCTGACTGTCGCTATCAATTGATCAACTAATCTCTGAACTAATCTCTTCGCTTATAAGAGAAATCATAGAAATAGGATTTACTGAATTGGGTTCATATAAATGATCAGAACAAAACAATTGGTAATATAATACCATTTAGAGAAGCTGAGGTTACTGCTATTACTAGCAGCTGTTACTAAATAGCTTACCTAAATATGTTATGTTGGTAAATTACAGGAATTGCAGGAAATTAGCTTCAAAACAACTCTACGTCCCTCAGATTAAAATATTTTCAAATATGAAAAAGAGGGCACTTTGAAAAAAATGTTGGGAACTCCTAAACTAAGGGCTCAATGGAAGGGCTCTAGATAGACAAAAAGAAAGGGAGAGAACAAAAGAAAAAAGGAATCCAGAAGCTCGGGCTTCTCCAACACAGTAGGACCAAAGTGACCTGCCCCTGACTCAATCTTTGATGTGTGAAAATTGACCATGTGACAATTACACTTTCCCTTATAACCACTTTAAATGTAAACCTATTTTTTTTTTAATTGTATAACTAATCAAATTATTTTGTTAATATTTTTCTTAAATACTTGAGAAATGCTCCACACGCTCGTGCCACACTCAGTACTGAGTCAACTAATCATATAACGTCTGCCTCCAGAACAACATTTATGGCAAAAGGCCTTAACCAGCCTTCTCTAAACCTCCTTTCACCCATGTTGATGTCCTCTCCTGTTGTGACTGAATGAAGAGAGTGGACGTGTGGTTCAACCTTGAGCAGAATGGACATGGTTGTTTGAGCCATTACTGTTCATCCTCCTTCAGATAATTATAATTACATTTCTATGGGCTAAAATTGCTTCAAAGAACAGAGACTACATTTGAAAAAATAACGTTTTTAGAGAAATAGAAACAGAACCTGAAACGAAAGTGATCAAGTGTTCCAGAAAATAACAGTTATGTATGGTTCTTTTTAGTCCCTAATCCTAAATCTAGTATATATGTTGTTCAGTTTTAATGCTACTAAACACATTCCAATTCACTTCCTTTTATGATGTTCAGAGCATCAGTTCAAGCCAGGCCCCCTCCATTTCCATCCCTCTCCCTCTCTTGCCCTTGGGAAGTAAATTAATATACTAAATATAAAAACAATATTGATTCCACAAGTTGAAAAATGAACGGAAAAGAACTACAAATGTATATATGCGCTGTTTCCTTTTTTTGTAGTTTGGAACTATATCCCTGTTTCCAAGAGAGTTGGGACGCTGCGTAAAATGTAAATAAAAACCGAATGCAATGATCTGCAAATCAATTTATCCCTATATTTAATTGAAAATAGCACAAAGACAGCATATCAAATGTTTAAACAGAAATTTTTATTGTTTTTGGAAAAATACATGCCCATTTTGAATTTGATGCCAGCAACACGTTTCAAAAAAGTTGGGACAAGGCATGTTTACCTCTATGTTGCATCACCTCTTCTTTTAACAAAACTCTGTAAGTGTTTGGGAACTGAGACCAATTGCTGTAGTTTTGAAAGTGGAATGTTTTTCCATTCTTGCTTGATATAGAATTTCAGCTGCATAACAGTTGTTTTCAATGTGTGACAGGTCTGGACTGCAGGCAGGCCAGTTTAGCACCTGGACTCTTTTACCATGGCGCCATGCTGTTGTAATACATGCAGAATGTAGTTTGGCATTGTCTTGCTGAAATAAGCAAGGTCTTCCCTGAAAAAGACATTGTCTGGGTGGCAGCGCATGTTGCTCCAAAACCTGTACATGTACATATTGTTCAACATTTATGGCGCCTTCACAGATGTGCAAGTCATCCATGCCATGTGTACTAATGCACCCCATACCATCATGGACACTGGCTTTTGAACTGTGTGCTGATAACAGGCCAGATGGTCCCTCTCCTCTTTAGTCCGGTGTACGCGGCGTCCATGATTCCCAAAAAGAATTTCAAATTTTGATCTGTCAGACCTCAGGACAGTTTTCCACTTCGCCTCAGTCCATTTTAAATGAGCTTGGACCCAGAGAAGGCGGCGGCGTTTCTGGATCTTGTTTATACATGTTTTTTTCTTTGCATGGTAGACTTATAACTTGCATTTGTGGTTGCAGCGACGTACTGTGTTCATAGGTTTTCGGAAGTGTTTCTGAGCCCATGCAGTGATTTCCACTACAGAATCGTGTCTGTTTTTTAATGCAGTGCCACCTGAGGGTCCGAAGATCACAGCCATCCAATATTGTTTTTTGTCCTTGTCCCTTGGGTACAGAAATTTCTCCGGGTTCTCTGAATCTTTTAATGATATTATGTACTGTAGATGATGAGATCCCAAAACTCATTATTCTTAAATTGTTGCACTATTTGCCTGCACAGTATTTCACAGAGAGGTGAACCCCTCCCCATTTTTACCTCTGAAAGACTCATCCTCTCTGGAATGTTTGTTTTATACCCAATCATGTTACTGATGTGTTGCTGGCATCAAATTCAAAGTGGGCATATATTTTTGAAGAAACAATAACATTTCTCATTTTCAACATTTTATATGTCGTCTTTGTACTATTTCCTATAGAATATAGGGTTTAAATGATTTGCACATTATTGCATTCTGTTTTGTCTTTATATTTTACACAGCGTCCCAACTTCTTTGGAAACAGAGCTGTGCATGTTTCCAACCTCTGGTTTCTACACAAAGCCCAATCGTAATCCGTGGGCAGTAGGAAAACTCCTGCAAACCACCAATTTTTTCCCAACCCGCCAATTAATAAAGCCCCTCCCAATCCTCTCTTCTACTCCCCGTGAATGGACACTCACTCTGACACGGACGAGCCCTCTTCCTCTGATTGGCTGGTCTCGTCCTCTGACTGGTCACTGAGCAGGTCACATGGCAGGATGGAAGAGGAGTCAGCTATCTCCAGGACGGGGCCGATGCTGGGCCGTCGGCTCCCGGCCCCGTTCTCCGTTGGCAGGCTCAGTTTGCTGCTGTCCTCTGGGGGGTCTGCCGGGTTCTGAAGGTCCATGGCTACTGTCCCTGGAACAGTTGGTAGAGTGGTTGGTGAGACAGCGGTTTTGTACGGAGTTAGTTATGATGTGTAGACTGGCTTTTAGATGGACTTGGACTAATAATTGTTCAATTTCTTTGCCAAACACCTTGTGATTCGCATTAATACATACCATATAGTGAATGTTAAGCACATTGTTGCCTTGGAGAGCTGCCGATTCATTGTATCATCATTTTTTTGGTATGAAAATTAACCTGCACAATGGCCGTGCTGTCAAACTTTAAGAGGGGTTTTTTTCCCACTTTGTCTTTTGTTTGTCCCTAAGTCATCCATCAAACACATGTCTATGTGCAACATTTAATTTCAATAGATTCTAACCAACTAATGTCTGACACTGAATGTTATCTCCTCCACACTGCACAGCTGTCCTGTAAACTACCATGACAAAAAACAGTTGAATACAAAACGCCTTCAACACCTTCCCTGAATGGATGCCCTTGGGTTTATTGTCAGTATGGTAAATGGCAAGTTCTAAATCCATCCGTTCAGACCAGAGATGTCCATTCACCTACTGTGCCTTGTTTAGAAAAGGCCACTAAATCAGGCCAGAAGTCTGCTATTTAGTGGGCAGCAACATCATAGCGCAGCTTTATGGTTTTAAAGGCACTACGCTGAAAATAAATGAAACCTACAAGACATGCAAAAGCAAACAGACAGTGTGTTTATGTCAAAAGTATAGTATGTAAAGGTCACTGTATGACAAAGCCAACATGACATACTGTATTTTGACTGGACAGATAATGCTTATTTCAGAAACAGAACTAAAATGCAGAATGTAATGTAAAAAAAAAAAGAAAAAGCTCAAGAAACCACTGACAACAAACACATTTACAAAAAATGTCGAGCGGTAACTACCACATAAAAAAATAAAACGGTGCTGAACACAGCCATTCACCAACTACACTATCGTGTATTACCTTAACACAATAGGTAGCGCAGGGCTAATGAAGCAACATGCACAAACTTACCAAAGGAAGTGGCCTGATCAACTTTAATAAGTGGTGGTAGAAAAACACAAAAAAAAGTCAGCAAATAAAAACACAAATAAAAGAAATAGAGTCAGACGGAACACGTGCATGCCATGAAAGAGAGCACAAGCGCAGAGCCATTGCCGCGAAACAATCCCCACCGTGTCAATGCTAACGTGAGATGCTGGGAAATCTTCGGACAGGCTAACATGGTAGCACAACTCATGGGGCAGTGAAGTGTCAAGCTCCTCTGAACAACCGAAACCCCCCGCCCCCCCCCGTTCATTCCACTCGCCTCCCCTTCGTGATGAGAGTCACCTTCTCCCCCTCCCACACTCCCCACCCACTGAACCCAACATCGTCCGACTCCCCCTCCCACACTCCCCACCCACTGAACCCAACATCGTCCGACTCCCCCTCCCACACTCCCCACCCACTGAACCCAACATCGTCCGACTCCCCCTCCCACACTCTGAACCACATAGAAGACAAAGACCCTGCTCTCACCCGCGTCTCCCTTCACCCCTCCAACCCCTCCACCGTTCCTCACCCATGCTGGCGATGATGCTGTGCACTGGCAGCCTGGAGGGGGCGTCGTACAGCCCGGCCACCGGCAGGCCCTTCTTGTCCTTCTCCTCTTGTTTGAAGATGAAGGCGGAGTTCTCCTCCTTGGTGATGTTGATGTAGTAGCAGGTGTCCGGGGCGGCCATGATGTGACGCGGCCCCGGGTTCAGCAGGATGCTCTTGTTGTCCTCCCTCTTCACCCCGATCAGACACACGCCGTACCTGAGGAGCGGGACGGATGACATAAAGGCCGTTCGGTTAGAACGGAAAAACAGTCCCCGCCCCACCCCCCCCACCCTCGCCCCACCAAGTAGTCGGTTGTCATCTGGTACATGACACTGGTTCCACACACCTTCCTGCTGGCTCTACTGGTTTTCCTTTTACACAGTTTTACACAAATTTACCTTTTTTAGACAAGCAAGTTATTCATTAAAAGAATGGCCTGTACACCATACATACTGCATGATAAAAGAAAACATTAATAACACACAAAAAAAGTTATACGCATAACAACTTAATTAAACATCCTGTCTATACAAGGGCACGGTGAAAGATTGCATCTAATGGCTGAAAGATAAAAGATTTCATGCGAGCGTCAGACACTGATTCCTTCCACGGTTACCGGGATATTCAGGTAAGCCTGGGTTACTCACTTCTTGTGTGCATGGAAGGAGGCATAGGTGAAACTCTTCCCATCATACTCGCCGAAAAACTTGCTGTCACACAGACGGATGTGGTAGACCTCATTGCCGGAGCATCGCCCATACGTCCTCTGCCACTGTTCCGGAGACAGCTGGCCCTCCCTGTTGCCAAGGACGGAAGCATTTTTAAAACTCATTTGAGCCTCACGTCCCAACGAGAATAAATATGATTGAGAAAGTGTTTCACTCAGCAGCTTTATCTCTGACAACACCCTGAGTTAGGATACTAAGACAGTGGATGACCTTGAGACACTGATTCATTACAGAGTAAAATAAGAACCTTGTAGGTGCAAGTGTCTTGATGATTTACTTACACAGACCTGGTGCTCTGGAACAGTTGTTGCGAAACCCCTCCTGTGATCCCCCAAACGTCTCAATTTTTTTGTAGTCCTGAATTAGCTCACCTGAGTCAACTAGTCATGGGCTTAATAAAGTGAATTTAGGCAGGCCCAGCTTTTGAATACATCTAATACATAACATGGCTGGGGGTCCCAGGAGAGGTTTGAAGAAAACTGTTCTAGATTAAGGTGATTCAGTTACTTCTGCTGTTTTGTGTCACGGTGTAAGTACGGCAGATAGAAATTGTCCAAAGCAGACCATTATTATCAAAACCTGTTTATAAAAAGGGACGTTATTGAATGAACGATTGTAATCAAGACCGATCAGTTCAGTAGTCCAGGAAGGGTACGGTTCCTTTTTCTATGTATGAAACATGGCAGACTGAACGCGTTCACGCAGGGGTTTTGATAAAAACTGTTTAGGCTGATGAGATCTGCTATATATAGCTCTGGAAAATATGAAGAGACCACTCCTAATTTTTCTTAAATCAGCATCTCTACAAGTATGGCAGCCATTCCATTCCAGTGTCTGTTAATTTCTTAATGAGGTACTGATTAGGTGATTACCTGAACCAAATCTAATTTAACGAGGAAAAGTATAAAAACCACTGCAGTGGTCATCACTATCCTCTTGCAATAGAACCAGCTGGATGGCAAAAACAGTGCAAGTTGTACCTCAAAGATAATTTGAACAAAAAAATAACTATTCAGCATGACAAAAGAGTTGAAAAGAAAAGCTTTGAGTGAGGAAAAGAAGGGTTCAATTCTGGCTTTACTGGCAGAGGGAAACAGTGAGCTTCAGGTTGCTTCCATCCTGAAAATTTCAAAGACGGCGGTTCATAAGAACAAGGTCAAGCAACAGGCATTGGGGACAACAAAGCTACAGACTGGCAGAGGGCGAAAACGACTGTCCACTGACCGAGATGACCGTCAACTCATTCGAATGTCACTCAACAACCGTAGGATGATGGATCATGTGACCAACAAAAAGAATGGCAAACAGCAGCTGGGGTGAAGTGCACGGCGAGGACGGCTCAAAACAGGCTCCTAGGGGTAGGGCTGAAGTCTTGCAAAGCTAGAAAAAAGCCCTTCATCAATGTGAAGCAAAGAAGAGCCAGGCTGAAGTTTGCAAAAGACCATAAGGATTGGACCGTAGAGAAATGGAGTAAAGTCATCTTCTCTGACGAGTCATATTTTCAGCTTTTCCCAACACCTGGTTGTCTAATGGTTAGACAGAGACCTGGAGAGGCCTACAAGCCACAGTGTCTCGCACCCACTGTGAAATTTGGTGGAGGATCAATGATGATCTGGGGATGCTTCAGCAAGGCTGGAATCGGGCAGATTTGTCTTTGTGAAGGACGCATGAATCAAGCCAAGTACAAAGTTATCCTGGAAGAACACCTGCTTCCTTCTACTCTGACAATGTTCCCCAACTCTGAGAATTGTTTTTTCCAGCAGGACGATGCTCTATGCCACAGAGCCAGGTCAATCAAGGTGAGGATGGAGGACCACCAGATCAAGACCCTGTCATGGCCAGCCCAATCTCCAGACCTGAACCCCATTGAAAACCTCTGGAATTTCATCAATAGGAAGATGGATGGTCATAAGCCATCAAACAAAGCCGAGCTACTTGAATTTTTGTGCCAGGAGTGGTATAAAGTCACCCAACAGCAATGTGTCAGACTGGTGGAGAGCATGCCAACACGCATGAAAGCTGTGATTAAAAATCAGGGTTATTCCACCAAATATTGATTTCTGAACTCTTCCTAAGTTAAAACATTAGTATTTTGTTGTTGAAAACTGAATATGAATTTGTTTTATTTGCATTATTTGAGGTCTGAAAACAATGCATATTTTTTGGTTATTTTGACCAGTTGTTTTCTACAAATAAATACTCTAAATGACAATATTTTTATTTGGAATTTGGGAATAATGTTGTCAGTAGTTTATAGAATAAAACAAAAATGTTCATTTTACTTAAACACAAACATATGAATAGTAAAACCACAGAAACTGATAATTTGGCAGTGGTCTCTTAATTTTTTCCAGATCATCCCACTGAAATTTTTGGCTTGATTTGCGCCTTCCCATTATATGACAGCTCCCATCTGGCCACAAAGATTGCAACTGACCTCTTATAACAGGGATATGCAACTAGATCCAGTCACAGGCCAATTTTTGTGTGCATGGTGGGGTGGCTGAAACATAATTTGAATAATTATAAAAAAGTATTTGTACACTGTATTTATAAACCCAAATACGGATTCCTATTAATTGTTCCTATCCCTTTTTCCCTCTCAACTGTCTCCTCCTTGTCTTCCTTTTCCGATCAAGACCGGTATAGTACTAGCTAGTCTAGGATGGTTTAGAGTGGGAAGGATAGTACTGACCAGAATAGTACTAGCTAGTCTAGGGTGGTTTAGAGTGGGAAGGATAGTACTGACGATAAAAGATTTTAAACGATAAAAGATGTAGCATATCATTGTTTTCCATAAAGAAAATAACAACTGTTTCAATGCGGCATCAAAATTTGGATAACAAACCGTGCAAAGCATTTTTATCACCTGGACTTGATGTGGATGGCTGCATAGTGAGATAAATGAGTGTGGTGACAAGGTAGCTGCTTTAGGGCAATGTATTAGGGTTTACGATGGAGGCTATGATTTAGTAAGTGCCTTTGGCCAATGAAACATTTGTTTAGGGTTTTTGTGGTTTCTGGCACTCACTCGAATAGAGGAAACATACAATAACAACTGTAATGCCCTTTCTCTAAAAGGTCGTAATTAAATATGACATGTCCTCATCGCATCATCTCCAGAACACAAAGCATGCAGCTCTCTCAACTCATAGTAAACTATATCTTCTGTAACATCTCATTGAAAGACAGCTGGCAGGCATGCTGCACGAGCCATCTTTTTTAGAGATGTTAGAAAAAGACACTTTTCAAAACCTGCGACCGACATTTAGCACATAAAATGTCAGTGGCATTCATGCATATGGCATGCAGCACAGTAGATTGGGTTTCCCGAACTATGTATGTTCGCTTTGACAGAAAATTGCTTCTTCACGTAGATAATCGTCATTTCATAAAGTTCTACCAAGTGCCTTAGTGGCGGGAGAGCAATGTAACCCTCTGCTCTCAGGCTAGCTCGACCCTGCTCTCCCTAAGTGAGAGAGCTGCGTGCTCAGAGAGACAGTCCAACAATTGCTTCAAGCCATTTCTGAACATACATTGCTGACATTTGTTGTTTTTTCCCCTTTAAGCAACACTTGGCCTTGGGGTCGTATTGAAGGAGATCCAGCGGCCTCAACAATCCAGTGAGATAGCTGCTGCCTAAACGTC
Organism: Esox masquinongy; assembly: GCA_016801175.1. Taxonomy (NCBI): domain Eukaryota; kingdom Metazoa; phylum Chordata; class Actinopteri; order Esociformes; family Esocidae; genus Esox; species Esox masquinongy. The sequence continues at coordinate 154,313 of JACXGI010000187.1, read as the reverse complement.
CCATCCTCCAACAGGTCATTTAGGAATTGTAACATGTTCATATGTTTTTTTTTAAATAACTACTTGAAAGCCACTCACTTATACATGCAAAACCCCTTGTAGAGAACAGCCTGTCGAATGGAAATAAGCCATGACATTTAGGGGCCCTTTCCCAATAGACTGCACCTCTCAGGGGCATTTTTAAAAGATCCTCTGGTTGTGGATGTCACACCTGTTTTTGCGTCAGGGAGATTTAGTCCCTATTCAAAGGCCTCTACCATGGACCACTGCCCCACAAGCAAAAAAATATGTGGATTTTTTTGTTGCAATGCTTAAGGTGTTTTAGGAGTGAGGCTTTTTGTTTTCGATGATACAACACAAATTAGTCACCGTTGCTGAACACTGAGAAGCAAAACAGGCTAGAGGCAGCACTCAATACGCCAGAGCAAATAATGTCATGTTGACTCTCTGGTGGAACGGTCGGGAGACAGCGAGACGGAAGAAAGTTCTAATCCTAAGACTCACCCACCCACAATTGTATCCACGTTGTTCGCACACACACACAGTTTGACTGGATTAATGTTCTGTACTGGTGACTCAGCATTGTGAAACACCAAACACAGTTACAGAACATGCTTTAATTTGGCTTTAACTTTTCAAGTCCAGTGAACCTGGCCAGACATTAACACGACTATGCTCCCCACACATAAAGCTACCTCCAAATTGTGAACCTAACAGCTGCACAGGAAACTGTACATCCACATAAATTATCAAACCACTGCTCATATCCCATTATCTTAAATGCTTACTACCCATTGTATATAAGTGAGATGCTGAAGTGTGCAAGTGTGTAAAGGCTAAAAGACATCTGAAGTGTCCAATCAGAGGCGCTAAATTTACATGCGACAGTCAATTCAGATTAGCAAGCGAGAGTAAATTCCCATGCGCTGAGTGGCGTTGCAAGCTTACTGTAATTATCATGAAAATTTGCCAACGGTTATGTTCACTATGTAACAATATTTCAGTGCTTCCAACCCTTGGGAATTTTGGCTGAGCTTTCCATTTGACTGGCCTTAACGTCCCATGGGACTACCCTAGTCAAAATCTGGGTTTTCCGAGGCTGAGTGCATGCTCAAACACTGTAGTCATACCAACCGCACACACGGGAATGTATCTAGACTTTAAGACAGTCATGACACACACTATTCTGTATGGCAGACGGGGGTTTCACAATATCTTATGCAATTCTCTGGTAACTGAAACACAATTCCAAACGGCCAATGTAACATCACAAAGGGGCCAATTTTCTGAATATTAAGTCTCAGACGTTCGTCATTTCTATGTTTTTTTGGGTTGGCGCAGTTCAAGTTAGTGTTCCGGCACTAATTTTTCACTCTGAGGGCTGTACAAAAATTAAAACTCAAATCAGTCACCCATAGTGAAGGACAGAGGATGCATCCATATTTCCTAATATAGTGTGTGAGAGCTTAAGAAACTTTAAAAAGTAAACATAAGGCTGAAAAAAGCATTTTGTAAAAGGTTGCTAAACACTATGGTTGATGAGTCAATACAATGCACTCAAACTATGAGGGTAAAAACAAAATAACATTAAAAATATTGGAGAAAATGTATAATTGAATTGTCGTTCTTGTTAGAACTATAACCATTTATTCCCATGAATTGGTTAAAATGCATTTCATGCCCCTTTCCTCGGTTAACTAATCCTTATTCCGATTACAGTTTGTCTATTAAACAAAGTCCTTAATTATACTTTATTGTAATAATAGTAAAAATCCACAAATCTGAAAATTATATTGAAAACTGTAAAAGAGTTAAAGGATATTTTGAATTCAGACACTACCTGCAAACACCTTCTTGTCAGTGTAAATACATTTTTAGGTTAAGACCCAAAATAATTATTTGTTTGAATTTCACATGTGCTTTCTTTTAACAGTGCTTAGTTTTCCATTAAAGCAAAGACATTTGTCTTTCAAATCAAGTAGTGAAACCTTCCCGGGTTTTTTCACTTCAACGCCAACTTGCTGTTACCCTAATTATTTTTATAACTACAACGTTTTTTAGCCTGTCATAATAATATTGAATTCAACCTCTTACATCATTATATTGTGATTATCCATTATTACTAATTTTTCATCATCATGAAATAAAACTGAGTAATGAATAACAATTGTAGGCAACTAATCCTCGGGTCTCCCCGGACATTTCATATTTCAGTTTTAACACTAAACTGGCACACCTGATTTAATTAGTCAAAGAGTGATTCATCGGGGGAGGCACAAGGCAAAGTTTGGTGTAGTGGAGGCACATCCATTGCTGTAGTGGACGTGCGCCAATATATATTTTCACAACACATTTGTTTTCACTCATTTACTTCTATCATAAAATTAAAAAACATATTCTGACAGAAAGAAGATGATTATACACTGCACCAAAAAACTTAAGGGAATACTTAAATCACACATTGGGTCTCGATGAACAAAATATTTTCAAGTTCAAAATCTTTATTGCATATTGTGTAATTCGTTGAGAACAAAATGACATAACAACGGTCAATGGAAACCAAAATCACCAACTGATTGAGGGCTGGATTCAAACTCACACTCAAAATCAAAGTAATGAATTGAAATCACAGGCTGTTCCAACTTGCATGAATTTCTTCATGGCAACTCATAATGTGACTCAGTAGTGTGTATGGCCCCCATGTGCCTGTATGCACTCCCGATAACATCTGGGCATGCTCCTGATGAGACGGCGGATGGTGTCCTTGGGGATCTCCTCCCAGACCTGGATCAGGGCATCAGTGAGCTCCTGGACAGACTGTGGCGCTACTTGGTGGCGTCGGATGCACAGATACATAAGGTCCCAGAGGTTCTCAAATGGATTCAGGTCTAGGGAACGCGAGAGCCAGTCAATGGCATCAATGCCTTCGTCATCCAGGAACTGCCTACACACTCTGGCCACATGAGGCCAGGCTTTGTCCTGCACCAGGAGGAACCCAGGGCCCACTTCACCAGCGTAAGATCTGACAATGGGTCTGAGGATTTCTTTCCGGTACCTAAGAGCAGTCAGGGTACCATTGGCTAGCATGTGGAGGTCTGTGCGACCCTCCAAGGATATGCCTCCGCAGACCGTCATTGACCCACCGCTAAACTGGTTATGCTGGATGATGTTGCAGGCAGCATAACATTCACCACGGCGTCTCCTGACTCTTTAACGTCTGTCACGTGCTCAGTGTGAACCTGCTCTCAACTGTGAAGAGAACGGGGGAACCAATGGCGGAGTTTGGTCAGAAACATGCACACCAGTAGCCGGCTGGAGGTCACTTTGTAGGGCTCTGGCAGTGCTCCTCTTGTTCCTCCTCGCTCAAAGGAGCAGATACCGGTCCTGCTGCTGGGTTGATGCCCTTCTACGGCCCTGTCCAGCTCTGCTCGTGTAACGGCCCATCCCCTGGTATCTCCTCCATGCTCTTGATATTACTGGGAGACACAGCAAACCTTCTTGCAACGGCACGTATGGATGTGCCATCCTGGAGGAGCTGGACTGCCTGTGCAACCTGAATGGGCTGCAGGTACTGCCTCATACTACCAGTAGTGACAAAGAAGCTAGCAAAATGCAAAACTAGAGAAGAATCAGTCAGAAAGGATGAGGAGAGAGCGATTGTCTATGGCCACGACCTGCAAAACCATTCCCTTTTGGGGGTTGTCTTGCTGTTGCCTCTCGAGTGCACATGTTGTCACTTTCATTTGCACCAAAACAGGTGACATTGATTCACAATCGCTTATGCTTCCTAACTGGACAGATTGATATCCCTGAAGTTTCATTGACATGGTGTTAAACTCTGATGATTACGTGTTCCCTACACTTTTTTGAACAGTGTATAACATTTAACATTGTATACCGACGTAGGAAAAGTCGAAGGCGATAACTCTCATGGTGTTGTAAAATCACAGTAATGTACCATCTGCTGCTAATGCTAGTCCGTGGTGGTGGCATGATGTGCTAACCACAGAGCTTTCGTGCTAACCACGGAAGTGATCTGCTCCACTGTGATGGCTGCTGTGATTCACAATCCCATTCGAGTAAAATCATCTGTAAGGAGCAAACTGGTCCTCAAGTTAGATACAGCCTAACAATAAGTATTGGCATAAGTCTAGGTTACGTTAAAGTCCGATATGGATCCATAGGTTATAATTCAAGGACACCATCTACAACAGGTTACCAACATTATTTTAAAACAATGAGTGACATTTTTGCATTAAAAACGTTAATTTAACACCCAAGAAGAAATAGTTAAGACAAATCCCGCATACACCCAAGCCAACTGGACGTTTGTTCTTTTCGCCTTGATGTTGTTCAAACTGTCTGGTCGTTCACACGATTCATTCAAGTCTGAATGGGCACAGGGAAGTCAGCAAGGCACTGTTAACAGCAGTAGCACTGTCAGGTCATACATACCACGTCATCTGGCTCATCGAGCAAGGTGATTCACACTGTATGCTGTAACCTACCTGTCAGAACGTCTTACATAAACAGGAATTATATAATCATAACAAGGATAATTCCTTTATTTCAATCAGTCATGACTAAACGATGCTTGCGTCACCTTGCTTTTCTAATGTTACCCAAAAATAACACAATCACTATGAATTTTAAACTGAAACAAGAGACTGCAGACCAGCAGTATTTCGATTTGGTTTTTTTAGCCGTTACTTGTATACACACCTCTTGTCGCTACCAATTCACAGATCTACATTATTAAAGGTTTTGTTGTTTAGACAAATTGCAATATGCTATAACTATTATTGGCCCTAGAAGGGTGTTTGTGGAGAACACTGAAGACCGAACCCAAACCCCTTATGGAATTAATAAATAAAAATGCTAATTAAAATAATGTCCCTTTTCCAATTGAATGAGTACAATCACGCTCATTGCCTTGTGTATGGAAAATAAAGTAGCGATTCTTATTTATTTCTTCTTTATCACAGAAGCTGCAGCTATAAAGGATAAATTCAGCAATTTAAAATTAATCTATGTCCAATTACACATTCAAACCAGCTAAGTGATTAGAGAAACACTGATTAGATACTGCTAATGTGTTTCGGAGAAATAAAAAGAACAGCATTCACAAATTTAGTTCATGAATACAATTTTTTAATTTGTGCATTACTAATTTCTAAATATTTAGTTAACCTCTGGTTTCTGTTTTCCACTCCATGTAGCCCCCTAGTTAAGTGTACTTAATTCAAATTACCATAAGACTGGACAAGGATAAAGTGCTGGTCAAAGTTTCTTTAGTAGATTACAGGCTGACAAAAGGAAGCACTTTGCAACAGTAATAAAAATCAGAGGAAACTAAGTTGTTGAGCATTGTAGCATAAAGTAGCGGTATCGTTTTGTAAGAACATTCTCTATTCAGCAGCAGTCAATCTGCTGCAGTTCCACTCAAATCTTGAGAGGCGTTTCTTTATATTATGCATCCAATCCCCTTGCTCCCTTACATAACTACACCAATCATATGCTTCAATGTGCTGCAGTTCAAATTGCAGTTTTATGTTATTTTACCTTCATTTTACTAGGCAAGTCAGAAATGGCCTGGCAGGGGGCAAAAAGGCCTCCTGTAGTGAATGATTAAATTAGAGACACATGACAACAGACACAGTACTAACAAAGAGACATTAACACCCAGCACACAGACAACGCTAATCAACAAAAGAACACAGACAACAAAGCATGATAACAGACATGATAAAAACAAAGACCTGGCAGCAGACAATAATAAAACAATACAGCAGGACACAGGCATGGTAAAATACAACAACAGGACAACAAGGAAGAACTACAATGAACAGGCGCATCATATGAAGCAGTTACAGGCGTCAAGTAAATGCGTTAGTGATTGTTTCTTTAAATGTGGCAATGGTGAAGAAAGTGGTTTTATTGTTGTGGCAGTTCCGGAAACAGCTGGGCTGGCTGAGTAGTCAATTGTCCAACAGAATCAGCTGTCAACATACACTGTATTCATACACTGTATTTTCATCTTTTTAGAATATATCATTTATGTCACTGAAGTGATTTGGAATGTACATGTAACATGTCATTTTTAGAGTGTTACAACCGAGGTAGTAGCTAACCAGACAACAGCACCAAGCGTGTTTTTACTGTGTGCCGGAAAAGCGTAAAGGACTTTCCATTCCGTGAAAACCGTAAGAATCAGATAATAAGAGCCATGATTATATCATGAGGGGAGGCAGGGCTTCCAACAGGCTGGAGCTCTCACCGGCTCTGAAATAGGCGACTGTTGAGCATGTCTCCCATAGTGTTTCGTACCCCAATGAGTACCTTTCCACATTGCGCAAAAATGGCAACAATAGTACTTCAGTATAAAAACTGCACTTTTAGTAGTATAGCACTTTTTCACAAACCCAAAGTCTGAGGTTTATGGTTTCAAAACCAATGTTTCATGTCAAGAGTTTTCATTAAGAAGATTGGTGTTGGCAAGTTAATCGGGTGTACTCACTGTCCTCTGGAGGTGTGTACGAGCAGCGTGACCAAAGTGGACGTGGCCGGACACACACAATTCAGGGCCAGCATGGCGTACTTGAATTCCTCCTCACATACCACGTGATCTAACGAAACAAACAGGAATGCAGCAAGTCAGACCAAGCAGGTGTCGAAAGGACCCGGTTTTTCCTGAGGCTGGCAATTGAAGGGGAAGAGAGAGGGCAATGAAAGTGGAAGTCACGGGGAAAATGACGGAGGAGATGGCGAAAAGAAGAGACAAATGGTGACGGGCGACGTGATTGAAGAGACAGGGAGACAATGCTAAAGAGAGCACAGTCGGTGGGTAGGCGTGCTCACCGGCAAACTTCACGTGGAATTTGTTCTCTGGTTTAAGGATCTGGACGTACAGTGGGCAATTTGGGGCAAAGTCTTTCACAGCCCAAGCTCTCAGTATGGTCTGGTGGTCCTGCGGAAAGAAAATAAAATCCCTTACCATCTGCCACTTCAACCCTCAATACAGTCATTATCGTTCAAGCGTAAATGTAATCTCAATTTTATGAGCCCAGAGAATTGGCTAGCTGGGCTTGCATGTGCATCCAATAAGTGTATAGTAATCCAATAACATATTTTTCATCTCTGCCCCATTTAAAAGAAACCATATGAGTGGAAATTTAAAAAAGAGTGCTTAAGCCACTGAGCCAATCAACACAATCTGAGTTAAAGTGGAGTTAAAGTTTTAAAGTGGAAATAATCATTTCGTTGCAATCGCTCCTCAATTCATATTTCAAGTCTGGACATGTATTGAGTTTGAAGTGCAATGAGCTGGATATGAAGTCATTAGTTCGGACTTACAGCAGCAGTGCGATCCACCTCGTTTCTACTGCTCAGGATGAAACAGGCTTCTGCATCATCCATTCTGTAGGAAACACACTGTATTAACAGTCAACACGCACACCCATCAGTTTCAGACAGTTCATAATATTGACGGATAATTTTTAAGAGTCCGTGAGAAAATATATTTGTCTAACATCACTGTGTGTTGTAGGCCACCATCAGCTAATCCAAACCCCACCCCCAAATGTACCCCCTTTTTTCTCCGCAGACTTTCTGCTATCCAACTGTAGCAATGAGCTTGCCTCATTACAGCTACACCAAAATGGGCTTGGGAGAGTCAAAGATTGTCCCCTTCCAAGCTGTACTGCTTCCCTTCACACTGTTTGCTGAACCGGAAACTCTGAATCAGCACGGGGGAAAGCACGATCCCTCAACTAATGACCTCAGTTCTGCTTGCAGGCGCCCGACATGCCTAGGGGAGTCGTTACGAGCGCGCTGAGCCGAGGAAATCCATACCGACGATGCCTCCCCTCTCCCCAGACAACTCTGGGCCATCGTGCTGTGCCCTACGGAATTCCTGGCTGCCTGCCAGGAAGTAGCACAAACCAAAGCAAAAACCCTGGGTGTACGGGGTATCATCTTTTTCCACTCAAGTGGAGGGATGGGCTGCGGGTGAATTTACGACTCTGTTTTTACTGGACAGCCCTGCAGCGCTGTACTGGACAGGGTCAATCTACGCCCTCCCACATCTTCCCTCATGGGAACAAGCGGTGGCGACCTGGATTTAACCATCGATCACCAACCCATAACCCGGCCTTATAGCTACAATAAAGTAGCTGGAGCCTTTATTACGTAATTGACAGGCCAGCAGGTCCTTGCACCTGACTGCCCGTTTTGATGTGTTAAACCTGGGCTGTGATTTGTGCTGACGATAACAAGGCTACGTAGATCCGATTTGTGTCGAGGCTTCAAAATGTGATTTGTATTAATACTGTCACATAACCGGGTGAGCAGTAACTAGGATGAGCACGTCCAACACACTCAGTGTCTCTTTCTACCACCAGGCTACGCTCAAACCCAACATCCCAACCAGTTTGCTCTCCTGGCCCACCCACACTTACATGGGGACGGTTCCCTCTGAGCCCAGTCAATGCTGCGCTCTGTCCTGGTGCCCAAATAGCACTACAACTACCCTATGCCCCCCCACAACCCTACCTACTCAAAGAGTAACAAAAACAGGGCTGCCCAATCTCATTCCTGGAGGGCTGTAACACATCCTCTAATGCAGATCTGGGATACCAGGTGAGAGCTATTAACTACCAGATACAAACAAAAACCAGACGTGTGTCAGCCCTCCTGGGCTCTGAAATAAAATCGCTTCAAGCATACAAGCGGAGTGCACGCGGACATATATGGATAAAAGCATCTCAGTGTACACATGAATAAAATGTATTATTGAGAAAGCCCATTACTAGGTTAAGGATAGGACATACTCGCGGATCATTGACTCATTCCGAAAATCAGAAAGTCTATAAGATTTTAGTAGTGACTCTCAGCACTCGATCACATGGCCCTTAGCTACCATAATCACTACAGATGTACGTGACCACAGCTGATGGTGTCATAGACTGTTGTGATCCCGCTAGCTTCTCTACGCATACGGCAGCATTTTGAGCTGGCCCTAGAGACGTGACATTTCTGTCTCAAAAATTCTGTAACACCGCTCCCTGCCAGATGCTGCTCGTCTTCAGCCCCCCCCCCCCCCCCCCCCCCCCCCCCCCCCCCCCCCCCCGTGGTAGGGGTCACTCACTTGGCCCTCATGAGGTCTGTGTCTTTAAGGGCTGACCCCTGGAGATAGATGACCCTCTGGGACCACAGGGGGATCTGGAGGATGCGACGCACCTGGATGTCCATCTCCGTGGGACACAGGATCACCACGTAGTAATCCTACAGGAACGGAGACGTCCGTTACAGCACTGAATGTTTGCGCTGGTATAGGATGTTTTGCAAGCTAACTTTTTGCCAGGCCTGTTTGGTTAAACGACAAGGGTTGCATTTGAAACATGAATCTTTAGCTCGGTCTTCGGAATACGGAAGACAGAGTCCAGTGGACCTGCCTGTAGTCTGGGATGAGCATAGAACTCGTTGAGGAAGTCCATAAGCAGGTCTATTTTCAGGGAGCTGACACAGAGTACGGCGTGTTTCTCAGTCTGAGCCCGGTGTCGGCTGTAGTTCCCGCCTGACTTCTGACGCTCCATCCAAAGATACGCCAGCTCTTCAAACTGAAACAAACACACACAGGCACATTTCAGGGTACAACAACCTGTCATACACTATGTAATACTCTGGGGTGTTGCGTTAAAATGCTGATGCAGCAGGAAGGTTCGTTAGATGGATTTGTATCGATTCAACACATTAATTTTACTGAAGGGATGTGGAGCACATATCAAAAGGCCTAAGGGCTGATGCTTTATGAAGTCCTGCTGAAAGAATGAGAGGAGGATAATTTAGTTTCATTTTTTAAATGCTATTTTAGTCTGGTTTTAAAAACAAAAACTAGTTTTACAATGAAAACCTTACATTGTACATTAATTTAGTTTGTCACCTCACAACTAGTGATTCAAAAATGAAATTTTACAGTGGAGTGCATTGGCTATTAACAAAAACCAAAAGTTGTATCTCTTTTACCAACCAATTTAGTGTTGTGCTTAAGTGAAAATGTGCTTAGAGTTTTTTTTTTAAAAGCACCGCCTTTTTGATGAACTGTTTGGAGTTTTGTACCACAAGTTGTGAAAATGTACCACGTAATTGTCAAAAAAAGCACACAAACGATAAAAAAAACTGTTACAAGGTGTTGTCATGTCCCACTCACAGGGAAAGCTGTGTCCCATCAGAGTTTTAGGAACAGAAGAGGAATATGAGGTCAGAGTATGAGTCAGAGAAGTGTTTACACCAGATGCTTGTTTGTCTGTTTGTTTGTTCTCAACGAGATGATGATGTGTGAAGAAGCAGGTGGTTGAATCATTAACCACCACAACTAGGCTACTAATACATATTTTGAAAAATCATATTCAACCCAGGACAAATACAATTCAGCAACAAATGATTATTAGAAGCAATAGTCTTTAAAAAATGTCTATGGTGTAAGGGTACATTTATTAGTATTTCTTTATTGCTATAAAAGCAGCGCTGTTGTAATCTGCGTCATACCTGGAGCGGGAGCACCACGAGGGCAACGCAAATGAGAATGACCACCAGCAGCTGGGATGGCCAGATGTGGGGTGTGACGTCACCATATCCCACCGTAGAGAAGGTGACGATGCAGAAATACAGAGAGTTGAACAGGGTCAGGTTCTTCCCGGCCCGCTCTAGATGCTGGATACCACATGCCCTGAAAAGAGGGAAGGCATTTCACAGCGATGTGGCAACATTGTGTGCTACGTGGTCAAACACTTGAACTAGGCAATGCCAGAGGAAACAGTAGAAAGCTTACAATGAAAAAGGACTAATTTGATTAAAATGTGGAGGACCACTGAGTGGTGCAGTGGTTTAAGTCACTGTCGTGTAGTTCATCTGCTTTATTGTGACAGGTGTTTGAATCCTGGTCGTGGCATATGCAAAAAGTCTGTGGGTTTCAGCAGAGGGTGGAGCAAATGTTTCAACGCTCCCTGAGGTGGTCGGGTGGGTTTCGGGAAGAGATGCCTTGTCATTGCAGCAACTCCTTGTGGTAGATTGGGCGCCTAGGAGTTTAATTGTGGTTGTTGGTCTGGGAATGCATTCTCCAGCACATGTGCCGACTATGGTGGTGAGCACTGTGATAAGAACGGCATGGCAACATGTACAGTAATTCAGAGGAAATGTTTCAATTATTGAGATAGAGTGGAAAAATCGTGGGGAAGTGAAAGAAATGGTGTTATTAAAAAAAACATGGACATTGAATTTGCAAGAGACAGATGTAGGACTTCAATTCGAGCAAGGAAATTCAAAAGAAAACATGTAATTTTGAAAAAATAATAATTACCTGACAATTTTAGAGGTTGATACATTTTTTGTTAAGGAACATTGTGTCATATTTCAAAAATGGAAAACTACAGAAGACACATTTTTTCTCCCCAATTTTGTGAAATCTAATTTGTAATTACGGTTCTGCTTCATTGCAGCAACTCCCAGTCAACTCGGGACAATCAATGTCGAGATTTGCATAGAACTCCATAGAGATCCATAGATTGCATAGAGATCCATAGAACATCTGATACCAATCTTTATCGCATTGCCCAGTCAACCAGAAAGTTTAAATGTAAAACCCCACACACCAGCTTTGTACCACTCACCAGCTTTGTACCAAGATTTAGCTTGTGTGTGTCCAAGCCTCCACAAGTAGTCACTAGAGCACAATGAGGCAAGACAACCATATTCAATTACTAACCTTAAAATCTGGACGTGCTGGCCAAAAACAACACCTTTTGTGGTGGCGATGAGGCTTTGAACCTTGGTTTCCTTTTTTATATTTCAACTTTTACACTTCCTGAAATTCAAGTTCTGCCCATCTAATGGTGATAGTATAATGAGCTAATGTAACCTTTACTCTAATGTACCAGGTTGCCTAGCGGTCTGACCAGTAACCAAAAGGTTGCTACATTGAATTCAATCAAGTAGAAAAGGGAACAAATCTTGTATTTCTGTCCCTGATCTAAGGAGTTGACTCTGTCCAACTTGGAGGGGTTGGGTTAAATGCAGATGCCAAGTCTTGACTGGACCTTGCGTTCATAACATCCCCTTTCCAATTGTGTACTTTCGCATTGAACTTCAGTCTGGCAAGACAAAAAGATCCAAAGCTTATTTCCTCCACGTTTGAACAACCATAAGACCGCGCTCTGTGTAATCAGTGAGAAACATCATTGATTATGCTGTCTGTTCTGCCTGGATTCCTCAGATAATGATCTACATTAGAAAATAACATGTCAACGGTAGACGAGAAGGTCCTTCAGTGATGAAGAGTGGAGATCAGGGGAGTGTTTTATTTCTGAAAGATGTGCCCTTGACTTCTTACATTTTGGTCATTTAGCAGACACTCTAATCTGCAAGGATTTACAGCAGTGAGTACATACAAGCTCTTGTTTGCTCCCACTCACAGACGTAAATCATGAGCAAGATGTCTAAGTGGGCTTTTATGTGAGCATTATACAACGAGTGGCTTGGGATTCCCTTCGTTAGAACTTACCCTGCCCATGGTAGAATACAAAAAAGTGCCATCATTTACATTGTTACCTCACAACACATAACTACTTTTACTTGCAAGTCTTGTACTTCAGGTGAGCTGTTAAAAAAAAAAAATCTGAGTAACGAACCAATTTGCTTCAGTATCGAAAAAATTAAAATATACCATATCAAAAATGTTTTGGTATAACGTGAAACACCACTCAAACTGTTTTTTTTGTTGTTTTTTTTACAATGCTGTTAATGGTAAAAGAAACCGGATTCTCTCATATGTGTACATGGGAATGAACCAGAGCAGACAGGAGGGAACACCTTGGTGGAATGCAGACCGGAGGCCCCATCCGGGAAGCTCCAGGGAAACATACCCAGTGAAGACCAGACAGAGCAGGGTGCAGATGAGTATGAGGACTTGGTTGAACATGGCTGAGTGGGTCCTCTGGATGGCACGATGGAGATCGTTCTGAGGAGAAAGGAGGGAGGAGAGAGAGGGATGATCAAAGACACATGGACAGAGAGATTTTTCTGTCTGTGTCTATCTATCTATCTATCTATCAAAATTTGATTTGGGGCTCCCACCCCTAGCGGTCGAGCCCCCCTTAGCGGTCAGTGGCCATAAGCAAACGCTTATATAATAATAATAACTTTATTTGTATAGCGCTTTTCTAGTACAAGTAAAAAAAGAAATACATTAAAATAATAAAAATATATATAAAAACATATATTATTTAAAAATATGAATAAAGAAAGAAAGTATGTCGCTTATGCCTTGAACCGGCCCCGGCGCCACATACCAGTGAGCATTCCGTTAATGTCACACCTTGTTAACGTTTCTTCCTGACTGACTAGCTCCTCACTATCTCCATTCCCTTTGATATCTCCAGGCTGGACCTGCTCTATGGACCCTGGATCTTACCATCCGCCCACAGAGAGGCCTGCTGGCTCCGGTTCAATTATTCACTCATTGACGTTTGGGATTTCCTAAAAAATGTTAAAAAAACTGACTGTGTGTCTTCTGACTCTTATTTATAACTGGGGAATCTCTTCCCACCACAGCTTTGGACTGTCCTCCCACAACGCAGACAGGGCTGAATTCAGTAGCTCATCAGCTACTGAATTGACAGCGTTGCAACCAGTTCTGCGTCCAGCATTACAGCATATACTCACAATCATATTCTCCAGGGCACACTTCGCTAACCAACAGTTGAGAAACACTGGGATGAAGATGTTTCTCAATGGAGGCCAGAAGATCTGAAAAGACAGTTGAATGAACTATTCATGCATAGAGCAATATGGACAAATCGGATGTATATCAGCCTATTCTCACACCATCAAATTTCAATACGTTTTGAGAGATGAAAATGGTGGTATAATAGGAGACATTGAAAAGAACCGAGTTTTCAGCACCACATTTCTTACGGAGGCAGAGGCATGACAACTAATTTGTCCTGTATATGTCTCATTTGTCATTTGGACACTCTGGGCCTGCTGGCTGATGAATACAGAATATCACAGAGACGTCTTGCTCTGTGAATTCACAAGGATACCAAAACCCTTCAGTACCAATAGATTATCAGCCAGCCTAAAGACCACTGACATTAGGTGTCTAGGCTATTTAAATAATTTATGATGGCAACACAATTGAAAACAAGGACTTGTGTGTGTATGTGGAAGAAAACTTACAGTGATTATAAATGGCACGGTATTTATCATCTCCAGAATGAAGGAGATCTGGAAAATCTGCTCCCAGATATTCCCCTGGAACAAACAAACAGGGTTGATGCTGCACAAGCCAAAGCAAGACAAAACGGTCTCTGTCTTTGTGGTAATTAGTGAGCACATCAGAAATGTTGAAAAGATCCATCACCCCTGGGTTCAAACACTTAATCATTTCAACTCCTTTAGCTGGGCTCTAAAATGGCAAAATCCTGCAAATTTGGCACTCAAATTGGCAAGAGTAAAAGTTTGAAAATGCAGAAAAAAAAGTGTGACCCCAGGTCATGGATCAATCAAGTGTTAGTCGAAACATTAGCTCAGGCAGAGTACATATTACACTAATAGGGATGTGGTCAGAATGCCAAAACAACAATGTCAATATCACAACAATGTGGCCGAACCCTCATAACATAAAATACTAAAAGGATTCATTAAAACAATTGAGGTTTGGATGAAACCACTCGTGGAAGTAAATACAATTAACTCATCAAAGACCAGGAGCACTTCAAATAATGGGCTATTTAAAAGAGAAATTTCCAATATAAAGGAAAAAAAACCCGGTAAGATCGACACCTTACGTCTTTATTTGTAGAGAGTGTAATGATCTGTTTTTCCTGTTCACCTATTAGATTCAATCTCCACAGACATGGCATTTGACACTTCCTGATAGAATGACTGAAATGACTTTGGGGGTTTGTTTCTCGTGTCAGTGGCGTGAATGGACTTTGACAGAGTACACTTGAGATGTCTTACCTTGTAGCTGAGATACGTGAGGAGCATCGCCTCCAGAAAACTGATTAAGGCCACCGTCACCTGGAGCGGAGAGAGACGTCACAGATCACCAGAGCTGCAGTTTAACCACAGCATCTCCCTGGATGTGTCACTGTTGTGGTTTCTGAGGTTTGAAAATGGTTTCAGTTGAAATGTTTTGTGCTCAAATGCTGATTTAGGCTTTGCTTGAGACCCGGAAATCTGTGTGAATTTACGTTATTGACGATTTACTTGGAAAGGTATGAGTTTCGGTTCAACCCACATGGCTATTGTTAAAGACCATATTGATTTTCTAAACATGAAATTGCGTTTTAGTGACTCAGTTTCCTCTTACCTGTATTGCCCATACAGGAACCTTTCTGTTCACCCAGAAAATCAAGTCCCTTTCATAACACAAAACAGTTATTGATTATATAATACTGTACAGTGAATATTAGACTAGACAAAACCTCCCATTCACAAGACAAAACAGTATTATTAATTAGGCTGTATAACATATCAGACAAAACTATCTCCATCACGGGCTGACAGCTATGGGATTAGCTCTGCACATAACAATTAAAAACATGTTTAAAACCCAGGGTCAAATCAATGGGCAGTGACCCTAATAACTTACCAGTTGATTTCCGTGATTTCTGTGGATTCTGCCGCTGCTGGGCTTGTTCTATTCGGACAGGTGACACTGCAAAATCCATAGATAATAGAGCGAAAGGCAGTCATTCAGAGAGGGTGTCTGATAAAAACCATACCCTTGGGTTAATAGCACCACTAACTCAGTGTGTTCCCATGGTTACGGCCACAAGCTGAGGTACTGTGCCTTTAATGGCTGCTGGTTGGCAGCAGGACACACAAACCACATCACCATCCCAGCTCTTCATGACTTATGTCTCAGATACAAAACACATTTTATTTAAATCCATATGGCCATTCTATATTCAGTCTTACTGCACCCATTTTGATTTATACAAAAACTTCCATTCGTTTGGCAACATTGTCTTCGTTAGTGGAAAACAGGTTGATATGATCCAAGCTTACAATCTGGGCTAACAATTTATTTTTTTATGAAACATTTATGCTATAATCCTTTTTGTCAACCATCTCAAAACATTCTTCTCATTTTAATTTATGTTTTAGGTTATACCCCTATACGTGACAGCGCTATAGTAACGTGTTGATAGCCTCAACTAATAACCTTTCAGACAATCTGAAGTACTGCATAAGACTCACCCATTTCAGATTTCTGTTCTGGCATACAATGTTCAGTATTGTTTCCCTGACATCACTAAACTTTGCAGGTTTATGTGCTACTGTGTTGTTTTTATTATAATTTTATTAACATTTTTATTTTAGGATAGTAATAAGCATTTTCTATCTACTAAATATTTTTTGCAAGTCACGGTATTAACAAATCATAATGTACCTATAAGAAAGACTTCTTCATACATAAAGCAGTCTGGCAGGAAGCATGCAGGTAGATTGAGATTATTTGATTGGCTGTATGGACACTATTCCTGCCTAAGTGGCAGCATTTCTTTACAGATCTAAGAGTCACGTTTAATGTTGCCATTTAAAAAGTTGTCATGTACACTTACAGAAAAAGAAATATGCTGGAAACAACGTGCTTTCAGTAACAATACTGTATACACCCAATCAATTATAATCTGAAATGTATATATTGTATTTGTCATCTTGACACAGCATATTCTTCAAATCAAAAGAGGCACAGTCAGAAAGTGAACAGTTATTCATCTGAACCCTTATTTTATCAGGTTGCTTGACTGACAACAAATTGTAATTTACAGCACTGACCATGGAAATAGTTACCGAGGTGGAGAGGAAATGAAAGTAGGGAACGACCCAATGGCAATCAAACATATTATTACATATCAATATAAATGTGATATTCTTGTTCTGCCTTCAATCTCCAACACAAATGTTTTCAACAGTCAAATCACAGTAACTATAATTTATGGGTTCTAATAGAAGCTAACTTTAACAGGATGATATGCTTACCCAAATCACATGCTACAGTATATCTACAGACAATAGCCATAGTTAAAATAGATGGCGTCTCACCATACGTCAGTGACTTGTTCAGGGTAATCCAGACTCACTCTGAGGACGTAAAGGGCACACGTCAAAAGCTTCAAGGACAAGTTAAAAAGACGGATCCTCAGGCCTGCAAGAGGACAAACACAATATAGATTACGAAATGCCAGATTTCCAAATGAATTGTATTGGAAGCCAATCTGTTATCTTGAATCCCAGAGGAAACAAGGCAACAGTAAACATGTCATCCTTAATGAATAAAGCCCACAGCCAATCAGTGAAATGTTGTTGGCTCTCTATAAGGACATGCATCATTCATCATTCAAGTGTCTTTCTCAAAAAATCTATTAATCAAATTGTGACAATTGTTTCTGAGGTATTGTGACGTTTAGCAAGATTCATATCCCTGAGCATGTGTGCCAAATGTCACCACTCTGAGCTCAAGAGACAGGAACATGTGTACATTATAATGGAACCTTTGCAACAATGTTGATACAATATGAATAGTCTTGACAGATCTGTATGCATTGATGGCCAGACCACACCCATGTGAATGTCTGACGTTCAAATGTTTTGTTGTAGGTATTAATCAGAAAAATATTGCATTGAGCAGCTGCTGTCAATAGATGCAGGACATTAAGTTTCATGTTGATTGGACATTTAGTGCTAGAAGAATAGTATTGCAAGTGTTTTTCACACAAAAAAGGTCTATCTGAAAAATTATTCTTTTGTTCCTTGTATGGAGAGAGACCTTTGAGGGATTTTTGGCAAGATACATCATTCACCAAAGTCTCTGTAATATCGGGCCAGTGGTTTTGAAGATATTACACACATATGCATGTTTGAATAGACAAAGATCCATAGACCCATTTCCATCGCGGAAGGCAATTAAGCAATTATTGCTGACAAAGTCCAAAATTGATCCAGGGATGGCAAATCCATTCCTCAGGAAAACAATCTGTGACACACACTGTTGCCCCAGTAACCGCCCACACCTGTCTCTAATAAGCAACTAATCATGATCTTCATTTTAGAATGCAATTAGTTTAATGAGCTGTGTTTAAAATGGATGGGTGGAGTGTGTGATAGACACCAACTAAGCACCCATGGACTGGAAAGAAGGAATAAAATATGATTAAGACATTTCTTTTTCCTAATTGCCACTTGTTAAATATACAGAGCATTCAGACCCCTTCTCCTTTTCCATATTTTGTTATGTTACAGTTGAATTCTAAAATGAATAGTATTTTTTCCCTCATCAATCTACACACAATGCCACATAATGACCAAGCAAAACCAGGTTATTAGAAATGTTTGCAAATTTATAGAAAAAAAAGTATTCAGACCTGTTCACACAGTAATGTGTTGAAAACATACATTGTATCCATTCTAGAATTAGGCTGTAACGTAAGAACATTTTGAAAAAGAGAAGGCATCTTAACACTTTCCCTGTGCACTGTATTTGTTTCCTAAGGATTCACTTTAGAAAATCTGTTTAAAGTATTGAATGACATCACGATGATATATTTATTTTTACGTAAGAAAATAAAGGACAATAAGCCCGGAAAGCATGTTTTCAACTGCTCAGAAGGGCACGACCAGTGAACCTGATGTGTTTCATCTCTCCTCATACTGCTGGTCTCAGTCCAGAATTAAATGATTGGTCAACCCACAGAACCCCTTCACAGAACCCCTTCACAGAACCCTCGCCCAAAACCCCTTCACAGAACCCTTGCCCAGAACCACTTCACAGAGCCCTCACCCAGAACGCCCGCCCTACCGGACATCTCACCTCCTCCGTGACCCACCGGTCTAGGTTCTGTGGTGTTGCCTGGGGGGGCTGTCTCTCTTTGGCCCATCTATATCAGTGCAGGTGGAGAACCATGACTAATGCGGCTTCATGGTGATCTGGCAGGGCGTCAAAACAGACTTGTCTGTTTCACCCCCCCCAATGCAATCCAGTAGAGGATTCATTGTTAGCATAAATACAGTATTAGACCTAAGAAAACACGTGTGTATGGTGGCCATAAATCTAAAGAAAACAATGCCTGACACACTACGGCGGTGACACACACACACACACACACACACATGCACGCACATCTACTCTCTTACAAAGACAATGTTCCCTTTTCAATTATCCAAGCCTGCCATTTCATCTCTTTAAGTTATCAACTCACCCCAGGACAGAGTGAAAGAAACTCCCACATCAGCGCCGCACAATGAACCTGAACGGGCCAAAATAATAATTGCAAAAGGAATGGCTTCGCTGACAAATTTTAAACGATGGGTTGGTGATATTTCTATTTGGCTAGGATGTTTTCTCCGTAACTGACTGGGAGCTGTTAAGCGATAACGAGCCCATAGTAGGCACTAGGAACATGGCCATTACACACACACACACACACACACACACGCACACACACACGCACACACACACACACACACACACACACACACACACACACAGGAACTGCACACAGACAATGCTGTACACATGAAGTAAAGTGTACACAAATGGATGATTGAAACACACATTGTTTATAACACATGGTAACTTGGACAGCTGCGTCTTTTTCCGAGAACCTACAGTTCTAATCTCCTAATAAGGAGTCATAACAGTGTCCGACCTGAACAAAAAGCCTGGCACATAGTCCTCCCAGCTGCATATTGTTCAGACTTGAGATACACGACCATGTTTCAAGTCAACTCACTGAAAACACAGGCAGGAATAAAACTGAATATGCAAATCACCTAATTACTACACATGTCAGAAGTCCGTTGTTCCCCTTTCTCCTTTTTTCGCCGTGTTAAAATGTATTTCTCTGTGCAGGCCTGTACTTACTTGACCTTTGGTTTTTGATGAAGAACAGCTTGAGCCTTTCCTTAAAGGTGTTTTCATTCACATAGAACTCCACCTGCACCCTGGGGGAAGAGAGTCAGTATAGGCAAATTAGTAGGTTACAACATTATCCACGTAAAACAACATTTTCCACGTAAAACAACACTATCCACATATGCAAGGATGTGTGACTGGACTGTTTCGTGATATGAGTGAACGGGCTTCATACAGATGCAATGTGTGATGCCCAGTGGCTCCTGGCCTCTTTGTATTCACGCTGCCAAGACAATGACCATACAAAGTGAAGTCAAGCACAATTCAGTGTTGCTCATGAACGTGAATGACGGGTCAGAAATACGAAACCATTTCAAACCAAACAGACACTTCTTATCTCGTTTCTACAGACACTTATCTCAGATAATGGTTAGATTTAAAGATGCAATAAATCCTAATGGCCCCTTTTTAGTCTCCTATTATCCACAGTGGTACAATCATAACAACAAGGAGATGGACGGTAATGGTTAATCAGAAATATCTACTACAGAGTCGAAGGTGCTAAATATTGGATTATATTTTTATTTTTACATTGTAATAGTTTTGTCCATATTTATTTGATACGATTATTTCACAGTGTAACGTACCTGCCAGTGTTGTGGCTGGCAATAATATTTTCCTGTTGATTCCCCCCCACACAGATTTTCGTAGTAATGGCAACACTGTTTTGACTTGCGGTTGGGGCAAGTGGCCAACGTAGAAATTGTTGGCATTTCCTGGTTGCTAAAAAATCCACACACTCCAGTTTGTGTGATAAAAATGCACAAAATAGTGCAGGAAATAATCATGTTACAATCTAAATCATTGTGAAATATATTTCCTATAACGAGAAATGTCATAAGTTGTTTAAAACTCGTGGTTGAAAACTAACTACCAAAGGTTTTATTTCGGTGAATCATACTGCTATTGTAATTCATCTTCCAAATCATGAGCAAATCCCATGTGTAGCACCTTTGAAAGCTGTTAAACAACTTAATATTATGTATCAGAGCAACCCTTTCAGAATACATTTCAAAACCGTCTTCCCTGGAAAAAGACAGTTTCCTGACTGTTGAAATGAGTTGTATGCGCGCAAAACCACAAGCCGCATTTGAACACCAGCGGTGGAGTCCCAGATCACTGGGCCACCTAAGGCCACCTACAGTCATATCGAATGACAAACATGTGGTTCCAAGCTAATGAAAGCTTTGTTGACGTGCAAAGAACCTTAGTGTTCCCAAGGGCAACCCATCCCTGGCCGTTACTCACCAGAGTCCAACCAGAAGTTCCTTCATATTTAAATCCTGCACTCCGATTGGTCCCCGAGTTCTTCCATCTATAACTAATTAAACACAGCTATTCCATCATGCCATGCATAATTTAAAAGGAAAGGTGTGGTTACTATGACTAATCACCGCTGGTATCATTAATAATTGACATGCTAGTGTTGCCTGACCCTGTTCCTGGTGATCTACTGTCCTGTAGGTTCTGTCTGTCCCAAAGTGTGAATAAGCCGATTTAGCTT
The DNA here is from genome assembly GCA_016801175.1 of Esox masquinongy. Taxonomy (NCBI): domain Eukaryota; kingdom Metazoa; phylum Chordata; class Actinopteri; order Esociformes; family Esocidae; genus Esox; species Esox masquinongy. The sequence continues at coordinate 132,828 of JACXGI010000187.1, read as the reverse complement.
TCAATCCAGATATTAGAAACAGGTATGCTGGACAATTAAAAAAAAAAAAAAAAAAACTGTGGCATGCGCAAAGTTTTGGGCACCCTACATATTCAGTACTTAGTAACACCCCCTCTGGCAGATATCACAACTTGCAAACACTTTTTGTAACCAGCTAAAGTCTTTCAATTCTTGTATCACATTCTTCCTTGCAAAAGGCTTCTAGTTCTGCAATATTCTTGGGCTGTCTTGCATGCACAGCTCTTTTAAGATCTACCCACAGATTTTCAATGATGTTTAAGTCAGGGGACTGTGATGGCCTTTCCAAAACCTTCAGCATGCATCTCGAGGCAGTCCATGGTGGATTTCGAGGTATGTTTAGGATCATTATCCTGTTGTAGAAGCCGTCCTCTTTTCAGCTTCAGCTCTTTTACAGAGGGTGTGATGTTTGCTACCAGAATTTGCTGGTATTTAGTGGAATCCATTCATCCCTCCACTTGTGCAATATTTCCAGCGCGACTGGCTGCAACACAGCCCCAAAGCATGATACACACCCCCATGCTTAACAGCTGCTAAGGTGTTCTTTTCATGAAATACTGCTCCTTTTTTTCTCCAAACATACCTTTGCTGATTGTGGCCAAAGAGTTTTATTTTAAATTCATCAGTGCACAGCACTTGTTTCCAAGACACATCAGGCTGCTGTAGATGTTCCATTGCATACTTCTGACATTGGATTTTATGATGAGGACGCAGGTAAGGTTTTCCAATTCCTAATGACAATTGTTGACATATCTCAGACCTAACAAGATGAATAAGGTCTGAGACCTCGTAAAAAGAATCGGAGGCACATGCCAGAATGATGTTTTTTTAATTGTTTTTCAATTTATGACAAGAAAAGTAACTATGCATTAATGTTTGCTGATAATATTGTTTTTTCCCATATCCTAGAGAGACTGTGTTTACATCTTTTCAATTAAGAAAATCACCAAAATATGTTATTTGTCAAGGGGTGGCCAAACTTTTGCATACAACTGTATGCCATTCTATACAATGGTGTCAAATGGAAGGGTCATGTGGAGCTATTCCATTAGCTGGAGACAATGGACTATGGGTCTCTGAGGTTACAAATGACAGGGGAGCTAACTGTGACCTCTCTACCTAGAAGAGATGCAGACTAATCTAAAGTGGAGGTGAAACCGATCTGTTAGACCTTTTTCAGTAATAACAGGGTTGCCTCCCCTAATGACCGCAGAGGGTTACAATAATGGGCTCATAGCTCCTGCAGGTCCCTCGGAGCCCTGTGAGTGTCGGTCTGACAAAGACAAACGAGCCGGAGAGAGGGAATGTGAAAGGAAGGAGGAAGCAGGAGGGCAATTACCACAGCTTCATCCTTAGGGAAGCAGAAAGACAGAGAGAGAGAGAGAGAGAGAGAGAGGGGAGAGAGACAGAGAAAGAGAGAGTTAGAGTCAGAGAGAGGGAGAAGCCATGTGAGTGAAAGGGAGAGAAACAGAGAGTTGGAGAGACAGATTTAGAGAGAGTGGGAGAAGGCAAGAGTATGAAGGAGAGAGAGAAGGAGAGGAAGAGGGAACAGAGAAACTGAAAAATGAATAGTTAAAGGAGAGGAGGAAAGACAGAAGCAAAGAGAGAAAGAGGGGGAGAGGAGTTTCACAGGGAAGAGTTAGAGGAGAGGACAGAGTGTTAAAGAGAAATGAATGGAGAGAAGGCATGAGGAGATGTGGTCTACATGTCAACACTACTGTGCAGTAAGAGAGGGGTAGCTACTGCTCTGCAATTTTCCTCCTCATCCTCCCCCTTATCCTCTCTCCCACATCACCACGGAGACCGCCTCCATTCAGACGTGTTGTTGTAAGTACATGGAAACGTGGATGAACAGGGAAGACACAAAGACACAGTTCCCCTCTGAACTGGTAAACACAGCCTTACATTAAGAACAGATAGCAAAGAAAGAGTGAGCGGTGATGTTGCGTATTGAGATACTGTAGGGTTCACTGAGACAGAGGCACAGGGCCCCGCGCGCACGATGGATTCACACTGACAACATAGAAACAAGGAAACACAATGGCAACATACACTAGGCCACATTAACGCGCATGGTAGAAAAAATAACATTCCACCTTATCGTTGTTCATATCTGGCAAGCTTGACATCAAAAACAAGTAATTACATGTTTATGTAGCTGCAACAAAAAATCTTAAAAGGGGAAAAGATTTTGATCAAAGTTGTCCTGGGTAATACACGTAGGTAGGGATATGCAGACGGTATATGCTATGTGTTGTAAAGGAATATCAATGCTGAAAGTAAGAATAGTACTCAACAGGGTAAGCCAAGCTACCACAGAGACAGGTGACTTGCTTTGCGCCTGCACATCAATTTAATTGTCATTCATGATCCAAACGTGCTTTTGTATATCATGCGATCAGTGCACTTTGAGACTTTTACCTTAACACATGTTAAAGGGTATGAATACACATATACATTAACATTTAATTGGAAATTCAACAGAAATACTTTACTTTTAATACCACGACATCCCAGTGTCGGGACCATAGATATAAAGCATAGATGGGACATATAGTTCTATCTGACGTCTCAATAGCTCCGCCATCTTACCTGGGACCAGTTCGGAAAAGTCAAGCCACTTAACGCTAGTCGTGGTGGTATTTTGTGCAGCAGTAATTTGATCCACAAAAAGGATGAATGATACAAAGGAGGTGGGAAACATTGTTCACGCATCAGTAATAGTGTAGAAATGTATGATAACATACTTAACTGTATATACCATGTTTTTAATCAATGAACAAGAAAACGAATCCATCCTAATCGCAGCTGTTGAGCTTCGTAACTTTACAGTATCAGAAATCTTTTTTTTTATTATAACGGTCTCATCTAGCTTGCTACAGCAAAGCTAGCTTGCTACAGCATGAACTTGCACACAATTATGTGAAATAACACGTTTTCGTTGAAAAAACAGAATTACTGTATATAATCAGCAGAAGGCAATATTGGGTAGCCTTTGTCCACAAAAAAAGTAGCCTTTGTCCTATTTCCGTCCTCGGATAACAATGCTGCTGTTAGCATACCAAATTCAGTGAGCTAGCTTGCTCTGTTTAGGGTACTGTTACTGAAAGTGATTTCTACAATGAAATTATAATATTTATATGTATATACAATACATGTATTATAATTTAAAACCACAGTTAATTGTTATCTTTGGAAATATTTAATTTTAAAGTACTATCCTATATCTTCCTACATTAGACCATAGCCATTTTGTACTCTTAAATTAATATATTATTGAAAACTATTTCAAATGGATTTGTTTGTTAATATTCTGAAAAGTAGTTATTTTATGTATTATGTTATGCATGTGGCTATTTATATATTATTAATTCAATGTAACTGTTATAAGAACTGAAATGCCACTTCTACCATGTGTTTGTATTGTGGATTTTTTAGAACAGGTCCCAGATAAGATGGCTGTCAAATTGCTCCATTATGATTTATAGGGGCTCTATGATATCAGCCCATCTACTGTTCTATTATCTATGGTCGGGACAGTGCATATGCAGTGGGGACTGTAAATTAACATCAAACTGATTTTTGACTGCAGTACAATCTGTAATAGAACCAAACAGAGCTGTTTTACAGCTTTGTAATCTGATTTGCTTTGATCTGGAGGACAAGTGAAAGCCAGAAAAATAGAGAGACAGACGGTTCAGACCATATGTTTTGTTTTTAGACGGCATACAAGTAAAGCACCCCGGTGACAATGACTGAGGTATTCTTTTATATCTCTCAGATGGACAGGACAACAAAAGTTATTCGGACGGAACCAATCAGTTTGCCCCGTTGGATAACATTCAAAAATGCCATCAGAAAGTTAATCCCATTGGTTGATCCAAGAGACACAGAGCTTTGTAATCTGTTTTAGTTGTTAATTACCTTGTTTAAGTGCTTCGCATTGGGAAGAACAGCACTTAGTCCGTCTGGACTTGGGACTCAGAGGGCCATTTGTTCACAGTTCCATCCAGACTTTTCATCCATGTTTGTATTCGTGCTTCATCCGTCTTTGTATATGAATATCTTTGTTGTACATGCATACATACATGTATATTTTCCATTTCAAACATTTCCAGTAGTTATTTCTTCCTATTTTCAGCTACAGCAATTTTTGGAATGTAACTTTTCACATTCACACTCCTCCCTGAATCTTTCTCTTTCTTTGTGACTCATACTTGCTCTAATTTTTCCTTTTGGTAAATAGTAGAAAGAATCATAAATCATTTCCTGGTACTGAACTTCAGATGGGTGTCTCATATAAGGGGAGCAAGGACTTCTATAAATAGATAACATCCATGAATATTAAAACAGTAGAGGGAATGCTCTCGCTCAGTCCTTCAGTGCCTATCTAAACACAAATTATGTTCAAAGATCAGACAAATAGAGCAGCAGGTTACAAATGAAATAACATGCTCAGGCATTATAACTGGAGATGTTTCACAACACAGAGATTACAGCTTTCATGGAGAACAACCAAGCCAGCCCCTCTTTTTCTAGAACTAGGTTCCCATATGGTTTTAGCCTGTGACCCAATTTAGATTTTCTTTTTTCATGCGTGTAAACATGATTAAAATGTATTGGATGACCAATGCTTACTTTATTAACTGGACTTGTGTATTGAAATTAGTTTTATTATGTTTATTACTTCACAGACACAAGGTCATTTTTAAAATGTTCTTTGAACCCATTTTCTGTTCATTACATCAGGTCGCAACCTTTAGTTTAGAGAATGCTGTTCTAGGAGATGCTGTTCTCCTGCTAATTAGCGACTTCTTCACACATTCAGTCAGGACAAATGTATGCAGCATCACATAATCTATTTCCTTGTTCAGCGCCTGACAGTCATGATACTATTGCTTTGGGTTAATTAACGTTTTTGACTGCTAGTATTGCTAAAAGTGAGGCTAATTTGACCCTGTGATAGATTCTGGGGGATTGCCTTTTTGGGTGCAATAATAGGAAGCCTCTCACCAAGTGAGAGGCTTAAGATGATTTTTACTAGGAAAAGTCCATACACCATAATGGTTTATTTTAAGGTTAGTTTTCTTAGATTGGTGATTTCTGGTACACGCTTACTGATTATTCAATTAATTGTGTCATTAATGCTTAACTGTAAACATTTCAATTACTTTAAAGACATTGACATTCCTAATTTTAGGTTATTCATTTGAATTGATCTCCAATGTAATTTCAAATGGATATTTTTCACAAGGCTATTTTTCCAACAGTAATTGTCACCTTCAGCAAACTTGGGGGTGGTTTAAAACCCTTCTAAACATGTTAGGGCACACATCCACGGCACACGACTCATTCATTCACATCTCTTCTGTGAGTGCATTAATGTACCAATTTGTTGCCTTGGTTTTCAGCCTAATGATTGTCCAGAAATTTTAAAGGATTTGACTATTGTGACAATTGCAAAGGATTTGACATTGCAAACACCGAAACCAGGATCATGAAGATGAATACAAATCAAAGTGGAATATAAACAGTGGATATAAAAAGTCTACACACCCATTAAAATGCCAGGTTCTTGTGATGTAAAAGAATGAGACAAAGATAAATCATGTCAGACCTTTTTCCACTTTTAATGTGACCTATAATGTGAACAATTCAATTGAAAAACAAACTGAAATCTGCACACCCTTAAACTAATACTTTGTTGAAGCACCTTTTAACTTTATTACAGCACTCAGTCTTTTTGGGTAGGAGTCTATTAGCATGGCACATCTTCACATGGCAATATTTGCCCACTCTTCTTTGCAAAAGTGCTCCAAATCTGTCAGATTGCGAGGACATCTCCTGTGCACAGCCCTCTTCAGATCACCCCACAGATGTTCAATTGGATTCAGGTCTGGGCTCTGGCTGGGCCATTCCAAAACGTTAATCTTCTTCTGGTGAATCCATGCTTTTCTGGATTTGGATGTGTGCTTTGGGTCGTTGTCGTGCTGAAAGGTGAACTTCCTCTTCATCTTCAGCTTTCTATTGGACGCCTGAAGGTTTTGTGCCAAAATTGCCTGGTATTTGGAACTGTTCATAATTCCCTCCACCCTGACTAAGGCCCCGGTTCCAGCTGAAGAAAAACAATCCCAAAGCATGATGCTGCCACCACCATGCTTCACTGTGGGTATGGTGTTCTTTGGGTGATGTGCAGTGTTGTTTTTGCGCCAAACATACCTTTTGGAATTATGGCCAAAAAGTTCAACCTTGGTTTCATCAGACCATCAGACCATAACACATTTTCCCACGTGCTTTTGGGGGACTTGATGTTTGTTTTTGCAAACTTCAGCCGGGCTTGGATGTTTTTCTTTGTAAGAAAAGGCTTCCGTCTTGCCACCCTACCCCATAACCCATTCATATGAAGAATACGGGAGATTGTTGTCACACGGGAGATTGTTGTCACAAGCACACAGCCAGTACTTGCCAGAAATTCCTGCAGTTCCTTTAATGTTGCTGTAGGCCTCTTGGGAGCCTCCCTGACCAGTTTTCTTCTCGTCTTTTCATCAATTTTGGAGGGACGTCCAGTTCTTGGTAATGTCTCTGTTGTGCCATATTTTCTCCACTTGATGATGACTGTCTTCAGTGTGTTCCATGGTATATCTAATGCTTTGGAAATTCTTTTGTACCCTTCTCCTGACTGATATCTTACAACAATGAGATCCCTCTGATGCTTTGGAATCTCTCTGCGGACCATGGCTTTTGCTCTGAGATGCAACTAAGAAAATGTCAGGGAAATCCTACTAGAACAGCTGAGCTTTATTTGTGATTAATCAGAGTCACTTTAAATGATGCCAGGTGTGTAATGACTTCTATTTAACATGAGTTTGAATGTGATTGGTTAATTCTGAACACAGCCACATCCCCAGTTATAAGAGGGTGTGCACACTTATGCAATCAGGTTATTGTAAGGTTTTTATTTTTCATTTTTCCACCTCGAAGATTTCAGTTTGTTTTTCAATTGAATTGTTCACATTATAGGTCACATTAAAAGTGGAAAAAGTTCTGACATGATTTATCTTTGTCTCATTCTTTTACATGACAAGAACCTGGCATTTTAACAGGGGTGTGTAGACTTTTTATATCCACTGTAGTGGCCAGCTGACTGTAACGGGATGACAAGCTATGTCTTGGCCTAATAGGAATGGCTTTCTGCACAACATGTTTGGATTGCTGATCTCAAATCCACATTGATCATAACAGCAAACTACTACTTGTGAGCTATAGCCGATTCTTTTAATTCAACCAAGTTATTTCATTACACAAGACACTGTTTCAAAACAAACTGGTATTGGATACATTTTTCATCAAACTGTCACTTCGATTTGCATCTTCAGCAGAAAAATATTTAACCAGAAAGGCTCAAAAGTAGGACGCCATGCATGGAAATATTGGGGGGGGGACTCAATTGTATTAAAACATACCCACTGCACAATTTATACTCAGTTCATAAATGGTAGACAAGAATGGTTCAGTCTGTCTGAGAGGCAACAGACTCATGCACAGTTCAAATAAAATGAAATTGGTATCGGACGATAAAATAATGGCATTCCAATTCAAGCAGACAAAATGTGTGATAACCAGAGGTGACGCATGAGAACAAACATTTGGATACAGGTGAGGGAGACATACAGTACTTATCCATTCTAGAGCATTATCTGAGATGGCTTTCCCTGGATTGTGTCCTTACACAACATAGACACCGACTTACTGTCCGCTTTGCCTGTAATGGGGTTTGGGTTAGAGGAGGGTGAGCGGGCCCTGGATCAGTGTCTGAAGGCACACATGCTTAAGGGACCATCATGGACTCTGGACAGGAGATCAGTGGCAGGACCACACTCAGCACAGACAACCAACAGAAGGATGACGACAACCGGAGAACAGATTCCCTGTAATCCCCCACCCCCTTTCTCAACCTCCCTCTCCCTATTTTAGCCAAACCTCCAGAAGGGAAATATCAGACAGATGTGCCAACACCTGGAACCACAAGAACTCACAGCATCCCAAAGGATCTCATCCGTTAACCAACCATTCTCTGACAAATAATACAGAAAAACCACGGATGGTACAGAAATCATGCAATCACTACCAGCCTTTAAGGTATAGAGGCCGAACACAATAAAACTTGACAGATTACATACAGATTCACTTTTGACGTGGTGGTGGTGGTGATTGCAAGAGCAGCCAGTGTGTGATATTGATCCAGATTTCTATGAGCTATGATGAGATTTTAGTCACCCGTACCTCCTCTAAGCCACACTCATAATGACCTATCTAAAAACTAATCTGTGAAATGCTGAAGGAGCACTTATCAAACTGGGTGACATTCATTTCGTAGTTCTTCAAGGCTGCCCTGCACACTGTTATTCGTACGGTGGGTTAACTTATCGGAGTAGTGAACCGGCGAAGACAATCAAATAACAAAGAGGTCTTACTGTGACCCCAGGCACTTCCTGGAAGTCCTTGGTGATGGATCGGTTGATCACAACGGTTTCACCGAGTGCTGAGACTACCCCCGAATGACAAACGGCACACTATCCCCTACTTAGTGCACTCCATTACCCAAGGGCCCATACGGTGCCAGTCAAACGCAGTACAGTCGCTGTATAGGGTGCTGGTTGGCATTTGGAGAACAACGCGTGGATTCACATGCCATGCTAGCGTGACGCTGGATAATGTGCCGACGGGGTGACACACTTTTATATAGGGGGTCATTTGGGATGCATCCTGAGACTTACTGGGCGTTGGTAGAGTCCATACTGTACTCCTCCTGACACCTAGAGGCACAGCACACACGGACACAGACATAGGAAAGGTTACGAGGAGAGAACACGGGGGAGAAGTAGCAGACAAAGGCGGATAGGGGAGGTCAGAAGACATCAACACACATTTAGGACAGGTTAGGAGAGAACATAGCAGTGTGGGAGACTCTGATAGGCTGATAGGAATAGGCATGCTTTCACAGAGGACGCGCAAGATCAGAAAGACAACAGCATCTCAGAGCGGAAGCACCGGTCTAGTCGGGGTCCGACGACTTTAAAGCGAAAAAACGGACCCCGAGTCGAGATCATGTATTGGGATCGACTGGGATATTTCGTCTGGTTTATGAACAGACGGCCAACTCTGAATGCAAACCACAGGAGACCACAGGGCAGCGGGATGGGGAGCCACAGTGTTGATCTCAACGGCATCAGCATTCACATAAAAAATTGGACAGATTGTATCCCGTTCTTTGGCACTTAAATGAATTTGTCAGGGTGACATTGAGGCGACTGTTGCTGTGGACAAATTAATAACATGGGGGGGATAAACAGACAAGAATTATGTTGAGAATCAAAGGCTTGGTTTCAAACATCGAGGATATGAGAATAGTCATGGATGAAGTAAGAATAATCATGGAGGATATAACAACTGTCAATGAGATGGGTATGAAATTGTATGGAATAGAATCATATAAAATAACTCTACCATACGGTCCAACAACATAGACTCCCTTAAGTTTTGTAAGGCAAGAATTAACAGCTTATAGACAGGTAGAGACCTCGGGTAGACAGTATTACTGCTTTTGCTTTTAATGTACTTCTGAGCCAACAGTCATAACAATATGAACAGATTTAGATCTTATGGAGGGACACGGCAACAACTTTACATAAAGTGCTCCTCAATTATTTCTGGCAGCTAATCCAAGCATTTTCTCAACTGGCATTTAAAATACTAATGCGTACTGTATCGGGGGTGAATTATGTTTTTCAGGCCACACACTTCAAAGCTGGACTTAAATCCCTGAGCTCAACTACAATGATACAGTCAGCAGTACCAGGAGTAGGTCCAGTAACCAGTCAGTTGTGAACAAAGGAGGGAGAAAACACATTTCATCTACAAGACTCATGCTTAGAAGTCAGCACCTTTTGAGTCCTTTAAGCAGCAGTATCTAAATAGTAAGCCTCTCTCTGTATTCACTCTGACAGCTTTGCTTTTAGCAAAACACATCCTAAAGTTCTTATCATGACATTCTTCAACAGATTTTCTATGACACCTGTTCCACTGCACCCGGGAAAGCCTCACATCTGCATACCTTATTAAACTGATCAAGGGGTTGATGATTGGCTGAGTGACTGAGTGGGTTGTTGGTTGCAATAGCTAAAACAGAAAAGGAAGCGGGTTGGTGGTTTAGCAAGAAAACCAGCACATGCACAACTATGTAACCACTACAGAGTTAGCTTAGATTGTTGACACCTGGTGTTTCTGAAGTACATTTGTTGTTAAGGTAGCTAGCGAATTTGTGCCAGATTAGATGTGAGTCAAAACAACTCAAAATACGACGTATTAAGAACAAGGTTATGATAGGTTTCACAAGAGTTGAAACAAGACAATTACAATTACAATTCCCTACGGCAGCTTCTTGTCATTTTTGCAAACTGTAAAAGACCAATCCTATTGAACTGGTTTGAGGGGTGAGTGAGGGACTTTGGTCAACTCAGTATTTAACACAGTAATGATACTGTGAAAATGGCTCATTTATAGCCAGAGTAATACCTATGGTAATGTAGGTACGTATTCTGTATAACAGGTACATGTACATACAGTCAAACTAGTTTAAGACAGTAAAGAGTGGACTTAGGTATTTTTAAACCAGAATAATAACAATAGTTAAAAAAAATAGTTTGCTCAGCCCTTGCACTAATGCGTAAACCATCATGTGGCTTACATATATTTAACAAATCAGCTAACCCCATCATATATTATAGCGATAAAAATCTTTAATATTTTGCCGCAACATTATCCAATAACTCATTTAGTATTGATAGAATGTTGAAAGTTCATTAAACATTTGCTCTGTTTGCAACAAGGCGACAGCGGACTGGTCTATAAATCACCTTGTCTCTGAGCAGCCAGTGACATCGGACTACATGTTAGTTTTGATCGTATTTTCTAATAGTTGAACCTTTTGCAGATAATGTCCTTCTCCAATGAACTCTGTCCGGTCTAAAGCCTCGTCTTCATTACGTGCACATCCTAACTTGGTAGTGAGCATCAGGAATCTTACTGCCATAGGGGCTCACACTGAAGACATACACAGTTGCAGACCTGTAACATTCATTTACCTTCACAACTTACACATGAACGAACACCCTGGGGTAAAACTTACCAGCTTTAAAGCTTTGGCCAAACTGTCTAGCTCTGTGCACCATCTACACTCCTCCCATGCTACCATGAACATCAACTCATTGGCTCTGTTAAACACTCATCTCAATAACCAATCACAGCGGATTTACAATGCTATCATGAATAAGGATAATGGCTGATGAGCTTAACAGAAACCTGGCAGAAGACAAATTATGGCAAATCGAGCTACACCACCAGGCTCTGTAGCCACAAAAACCAGGAATGCAGATCGGCCAACAATCAGAATTGGACGATGTTTACTTAAATTTGTCTTACTGAGTATTATAAAAAAAAGTCACAGATCTTCCTACATGCTACAAGAGTTTAGTGTAGGGTATTAATGTATTTCTATAGCAATCACCTGCAGCTAAAAGATGCTACAGCTACAGAATGACTATAGTTTACTATGAATGCATAGATACTGTATATCAAAGGCATCAATTTCCAGGTAAATTTGCCTTCCTATGGACAGCTGGTTGTTGTTAAATTAAGGGCTAATTTATATTGCTGGGCAGCGATTGGCTGTAAGTTTGTTAAACTTAAGGCACCTTGAGCAGACTAGGCCTCCTATAGTAGACTATTACGACAATGTGAAGGTTAATCTTTAAATAAAAAGAGGCTAATTTTTCAGAAGAATATGCCAACTTCCTATCTACAATACCAGCAGCTTCAGCCACCCTCCACTTTCTCCCCAGCCCCCCAGACTACTGTTTCTCTGCCTCCTCTCTTGTTGATGGAGACCTCATCAGGCCCAGCTCTCTAGTCCAGCCATGCATAGCTTCCCTGTGCCCTTCTGTAGTTTACATTGTGAATTCTTCTCTGGTTAGTGACATGGTTCCTCCTTCCCTAAAACTGCCTGCAGTCATTCCCATCCTAAAGAAACACGGAAAGGTGGCCAAGGGGGTTAAAGGCAGCAGCACGGGTTTGAATCTGACCTACTGCTCTGAACTAAACCCACCTCTCACTGCGGCTACAGAGGTCTGAAGACGACGTCTTGCTCTGTGTGTACTGGAGCAGAACACGACGTAGGAAGTCTGGTTGCTCCATAAACAGTATCAGAAAAAAGAACTCTCCCACTGGCACGGAAACAATTATACTACCACTAGCAAAAGCACTTGTTTGACAGAGAGTGCTATGTTAAGTGTCCAGGTAAACAACATTGTGAGTGAGTTTACACAGTATTAGTCAAAAGTTGGGAAACGCCTACTCATTCAATTATATTACTTTATTTTTGCTATGTCCCACATTGTAGAATAATCGTGAAGTCATCAAAACTATGAAATAATAACCATGTAGTAACCAAAAAAGTATGAAAGAAATCTAAATATATGTATATTTTTCTAAGTAGCCACCCTTTGCCTTGTTGACAGCTTTGCAAAGTCTTTGCATTCTCTCTGTTTTCATCAGGTAGTCACCTGGAATGCATTTCAATTAAAAAGTGTGCTTTGTTAAAAGTTAATTTGTGGAATTTCTTTCTTGTTATTTTTTAAAGGAACATTAAATCCATGTTTTATTAACATACATAACAACATATTATTCAAAAACTTTACCCAATAAATTTTTTTCTCCTCTCGAACATAGCCATTGGCATTCTGCTGCCCATTTGGTACTCAGGCAAGAAGCATTAATCCATTTTAATAGGTATGTCCATAACCATTAGCCGAAAGAAAGAAAACCATGTTTATCAGTGCCTCCAGCCATTTTTATGTGTATGACTGGATTATTCCAAAGACATTACTAAATGCTGTTCAATACATGTTGTTAACTATGCGTAATCATTTTCAGACCACAGGAAATAGGCTCATTGTTATGTTAAACAACCGCAGTAACATTTGTTTTTGTTGTTGACAGCCTTGTGGCTATTGTTGTCTTTTGACTGCATTAAAACATCTCACTAAAGAGCCTCATATTGGTAAAATACAATAGAAAAATGTGTCACGGCTTTGTTAGATATTAATGAAACAGATCCACACTATGATATCACCAAGGTGACTGCAAGAGATTACTGTTGGTATCAGACGGAGATAAGATTTACGTTTCAGTGGTCAGGCAATTATCGTCCAGCAGACAGGCAAAATCCACCATTGTGGTACAGTTGAAGCCCGAGCTGGAAGGTGAATCTAATTAAAGCTAGCTAATTTCCGAAAGTTCTGTATATCTTTAAATATTTATGGTCGTTCGGAATGGTAACCCCACACAGACCTCATCCTCTTTGATGCCTGTGTCCTTTCAGTGATGTCAGCGAACTAGAGATATTCACCTAATCATTCAAATTAGCCTGGTTAGTTCAATCAAAGTCAGTTGAGGTTCTATAAAATCCAACAGAAAGTGTTTTGATAGTCCTAGCATGATCACCTACAGCATGCAGAGGTTGGAACTGTCCAAAAAAAAAAGTCAGACTAACATCTCCATGGTAACTTATAGAGTGTTGGTATCCCGGCTCTGCCCGGGTGAGTGTGGGGCTGCTAATCTGCAGCAATTCAGGCCTCTGAGATGAAAATAACAACCATATCTGATTATAAAGGACTTACTGGGTAGTCCACAGGCTGGGACAAACAGATGGTTTATTACAAATATACTGCTGCGGTATCAAACACTGACCGTGCCTGTGGTATAGGAGGTATCTGAGGCGTGCTGGAGGAGGCTGGAGGTCTCGGTTGTGTTGATAATCATGCACATACAGTTATATCACCAACACTGTTCAGCCCCAGAGGCATGCGATGCAGGAGCAATTAGATTTTCACCTCACCTTGACCGTAGATCCAGTGAACCAATTGATATTACAACATCTGCAAAACTAATGCTAAACACCACAGCTATTAGTGAGTTCATGCAATTGATACTGTCTGATTCCCGTGCGGTTGACACATGCTGATTCCTCAGGCTCTACCAGTTGTCCCCTGAAGGACCTTTCGAAGCGTTGTGGGGCCACATGAGTCTCTGCAGTAATTTCGAAGGATGCTGGGACTTGTAGTTTTCCCAAAATTGAACGCTCTAATGCGGACACAGAACTACACCTCCCAAGCCTGACTAGTGTTCACCATGGAGAGCTCCAGAAGTGTATAATCATGCGAGTTTACTTAGACTGTTCTGTCTATTAGAGCAAGGCCTATGTCTCTTTCATCTGCCTCTGCCAAACGCTTCCATTGATTGGATCTTCAACCATTATCAATACGCGGATACGTGTGCTTAAAAGAAACAGATGAGAGAACAGGTGAAGGGGGGAGAGCGATAGACCGGGAGAGAGCACTAAAAAAAGACGAAAGGGATAAACACATTTGATAAGCTTGTTTCTGTCAAAATTCATTAAAGCAGACCATCCTATTCTGCTAACGGCCCTCAGATACTGTAACTAGGCTGTCCTGTCTATTCAGGAAACAATCTACTTAAAACGTTACGTTGTGTTTCTGACAGGTCCTTACTATCCACATTTCTAGCAGCACTGTAACCATAGAGACCCTACAACGTCCGATATGTAATTCTACGGCCATACGTACCTACAGTTTTTCATGACTTTCGTCTCTCCCTGTAACTACTGGAATGTGGCTCACATTCCAACTGACTGATGAAAATAGAACGCTCACACAAACACGTCCAAGCTAGCCTCTTCCAGCCCACGCACTCTGTCTCTGTTGATTGCCTGTAACCGACGCTTTCAGCGATCAGGCAGAAGGATGGATTTGGTACCGTACGCGTGGACCCTCTTTAACAAGCAAGGGTGCTCACGGACAGACCTACGGATGCACGCGTACGCGCACGCACACGGGAATAACACCGCCTGAATGTCTCCGGCGGCTTTTAGCTCCGCTTCACTATCAAAGTAAACCATTTCAGAAGTCCATTTTCAACAGGGATCGCGGGTAGGCGGCTGTAATGCACCAATCACAACAGCGCTTCCGTCGGGGCTGCTTTGCCTTCTGGGTCAACTGAGGAGTTTAATGAACGCAGCCTTAAAACAAACCTGACACAATTCACACAGAGGAGCACAAGAAACAGTTCATTAAGCTGAACATGCTGAAAAACAAGGACAACGTAACTGCACAGTTATATTAGGAGTGCTATAAATAAGCACCAGTACAGTGCCCAGAGATGAAGATTTTTTTGTCGCACGTCTCTTTCATAGCCTTATTAAAATCTGCTATGGGACAACTGAGGTAACAGACAGCAAGTACTACCAAAAATACCAACTAATAGACTTATGAAGGCGTCATTAAAGACGCAACCAAAATTGCAATTAAATTAAGTAAACGGCTAAATAAATAGGCGTGTAAATTGGTAGATTAGAGATGAATTGATGAGAGATGTCAGAAGAGATACCAGATATTAAATCATAGAAGAGATCCTAGATATCCTTGAATAGAAACTAGACAATTACCTGTGCTCATCCTCCATCATCTACTAAAGTCATAACAAATACTGCATTGAGGCCAAGTGACAAACAATGTCCTTGTTTTTTAAGTAATTCCTTGGAAATGTGCTGCTGGATTTACCACAAAGAACTTTGAGTTCTGGCGATACAACGAGCCAGTTGTATGATGGATCCGAATCAGAACTAAGAAACATTAATATTTGGATAGATTCTGGCTTCAGTGAAAGCTGTTTTTGACATACATATTGACAGGTACGTTTGAAAAATAGCAACACGTAATGGCTTAATAATACTTGAGGACCATTGTTTATTGAACTGAAGTGAAACTAATATGGCTGTGCATTCGCCTTAATACAATTTGCATCTGCAAAAAAGCAAATTAGACTGATGATGAGGTGACTGGTCTATTGCACCTGTACAGTGTTTGAGTAATGATAGTAGTGGCCCTTAATTGCACAACTGTCAAAGTCTTAGTATATACACTAGTATTGCGGTGCAGGTACATTACGGAGGACATGAGCAATTGCCGAGAACTCACGAAGAGAAAGAACATCGTGTTCAAACATCTTTCCTTCAGAGCCCACTCCTCTCCTCAATTCATTCTGTTCAATTAGTCTTCCGAGAAAAGCAGACATCTCAGCCGGCCAAGGAAAAAACAGAAAATCCCTGAGCAATCCGTCAACAGCTTCTATTCCCTGAGGACATCCCTAGGCAGACTTCTATTACTTTTGAGGTGAGTTCAGTGTGGCTGAAGCCGATCTTCGCTGTTGTGGCATTGAGAGACACAAAGCACCCAGCGTCCCTGGGACCCACAAAAGCTCTATACAGAAAAGAAATATATTATTATCACTAACACCAGCAGCAAATGTATCCTTATTTGTAGCATAAGTATGTCAGGCTTTACTTTGAGGGGTAATGCCAACAGCCAAGGTATTCAAAGGAAATGATTATGGCTGTAACCTGGCCAGGGTTGTGACGCAGTTTGGGGAATATGGAATGGATGAGAGGATGTGGAGAGATCTGATGATGATGATCGTAATGAGACGATGGCCATGGTGGGTGTTTTTTCTGTCCCGATCATATAGCATAATATGGAGTTTCATCTCTATCGAGGTTCATCTAGGTTGTTACGATGGGAAACTGTGGACTCACGCGAATCAAACCTCATGCCTACAGGGGAAATGGCCGAAAGGGCATTGCACAACTGTTGCAATTGATATGGATACAGACACACTTCTTCCGTTATCTTTATGCTTTATATGACATACAGGGTTTTGAAGTGACCACTATAAATCTCATAACCTGAACATAATAACAATACTATACAACCATTTTACAGTTCTTCGAAAACTGGGTTATTACAGTATCAACTTCGTGTATCATTGGAAGGCATATCCTTAGCCTGCTGTAAGCCTTGGTTCAACTTTTGTTTTTACATCCTACATACTCCTGCCTGGCTGTTGGTTGGAAAGAACTGCTTAACAACCTTGCATAGAGCTGAGGGGGTCCCCAAGCGAATAAATAATGCAGTTCTGGGTAAATAAAAGGACCCGAGCTTAGAGGGATGGATGGGTGGGTCAACAGAGTTGGGACAGATGATTGAATATCCTTCCTTCCATCCCTCCATCCATCCTCTAGGGAGCTGAAAACCAAACACATAGAGGACAGGTCTCGCACTGATCAGGTCACAGTCTCAGTGAAATAATGTTTCTGTACTGCACGCACGCACGCGCACACAGTTCTCTTCCGGTCTACCTCTCCATCTTGGTCTGTGTCACCAGTAGCTCCATTCACAACGACATCCCTGGAACCCATGGTGAGATCCCCCCACATCTCTCCTACTCTGTCATGCAGTGAAACAACCACAGGGCATTAAGAGACTACTGCAGGTAGGCAGCGTGTAGAGGAACAGCTGCAGAGGCGTGGTAGCAACTACAGTTGATCTACGGTACACTAGCTACCTTACCTCAGACCCTGAGAACATCCCAATGCTGCATTTTGTGGTTAGGTGCTGCTTGGTACAGCAGTGTTCAATGAATGGAAAGCTTCTAGCTTGGAAAGACCATAATGAGAACAAGTGTCTCTGAAGTGATGTTTTCTTACTGTGGTTCTATGGTTATTTCTATTAAATATGTACAGATTATTGATCTCCCTATTCGTTCCTCCACCAGATTTGGGATCAATTCTGAATTGAGTTGAATTCAAATCATAAATATGAATATCATATTATAACCGCCAGGTGGATTCCTGAGCAGCCCAGGTAATGTAAGTCTGCATCCTTATGGTCTTCAAAAGGTTTATCAGAGTCACCATAGGGCAAATGTTGAAGATTTACTTTTACATAAAGCATCACCAAACTTTTTTGACAAATAGTTGTAATGATTTACAGAGAACAATTAATTATTCGGAATAGGTGATGAAGCCAATGACATCAGAACAGTGCTATAATTAAATACAATGTACAGGTATGTGGATTCAATGGTAAACTAAACATTTTTGGCATGTCATTTTAAGTGTCCAAACTGCTATGATTAACTGTATCGACTTGGCACAACTCTCCGCAGATACTGAAAGATTGAACAATCTGCACCAACTTCAGCCTGGCTATGCACCTCTGGCGTTTTCTACATAGAAAAAAAAATACTGTCGAAATCTCAAAACATTATTGCAGTTTTTTTTTACCACACCAATGTCATTGATTGAATTATGCAGTACAGCCCTAGAAGAATGTGAACCATAAGGCGTTCAAAATGAGTTTTAAACCTAACAAATAGGTTGCAAACAGCAGAGGAAGGTACAGTATGTTAGGTTACTAGACTGTACTTCCTAACATGCCCTGGCACACATTATTACACACACACACACACACACACACACACACACACAAACACACTGTCACCTGTGGTTTGTATTGCAAAGCAGAAAGTCTACCTTAAAGATAGAAATCAATTAAAGAATTTCATCAAAATATAAATGTTTCAAGATCACCCGTGCACCCAATAAAGCAACTTCACCTGTCTCTACATCCTAAATTACCATTACGCGTGATATGGCTTCGCTATATATAGACGTTTAGAGCTGCAGCGTCTTCAGACTTATGTAAGCAATGCACAGGAAGCACACTGCAGAAGAAAAACAATGAGAATATCCAAAAACAGGATGCTGATGAAATAGATTGTTCAGTGAAAGCGCCATTTCGAAATACAGTAACTGTGCCACTGCGTTCAGTCAGCTTTGACAATCCGTCATAAATCATCTTCCTAAATCGCGCATAGGCCTGTCATGTGCCAATATAAGCCTACCAAGAGACATAAATCAAAGATAGATCCTGGCGCGGTGTTATAGATATATTTTCATTTCTTGCAAAATATATAATTGCTTCTAGAATATACACGCTTGGAATGCATAGTAACGTTGACCAACAAATTGTTTTTGCCTAAAGATAATGATCATTATCAATGGATGGGATAATTAGACTGCGTTGTGCCGCCACGCGCTTGCAGCACGACTCTCGTCGGAGTGAGCTGCGGGTTCGATATTTAACTGTGTCCGAAACATGCAGCAGCTTCATGCGGTTCTATCTGCGGTACCTTTGGCCAGCATCACTCCCAAAAGAGCCCATCGTCCGTATCGGCATTGACGGGTGCACCCAAGTCGGCTCCTCCGGGGTTTTCGTCGCTTCGGTCTTGACGTCTGGATCTATCTCCGATGGAGACGGCGTGAGTTTTGCGCCTGCCATCCTCCACCCGCTCCTAAGTTACCTCCCGGCGAGAATGACCAATATGCACCTTTCTGCTCAATACAAGTTTATGAAATCTACTGCGACTGGAATTAAAAAACGCATCCTCATCACACTTCTGCTGCAATATATATGAAAAGATTTCCTTTCTTTACTTTCTGTAACAAAATCACGTGAGTGCAGGGAGCTTCTAGTGTTTGCAGCACACCATCCTTTGGAGATGTGAGGTCCATTGCATCTCAGCCTCATCTTAACTCAGCCGTCGTCATTCCAACGTCAAACCATTCTACCCAGTAGACTTGTGCCTTTGCTTCTGTTGTAGCAGCACAGATTATTACCTGCAGTAACCTGCAAGATGTTCAAAGCCAGATGCTGTTAAAGATGTATTTTGGTCTCTTAACGTTGTCTCAGCTCACATTCAATGCACCTATATTTATGTGTATTAACTGTATTGACAGTTTTGTAATAATGCCTGGAGAAATTTGACCGGATGGATTGCAGAGGCCTGACGTATCGATGTATAATTATAGTTATTCAAAAGGCAGAAGTAAAATTTAGATTGGACCCTAAACTATGTGAATTCAATCTCCAGTTTATTACCACCAGACCAACTCCACAGGAATGAAACTTCTTTAGGTGCAGCGCAATTACCTGACACTAGGGTGCCTGTCCGCACTAAATACAGGAGATGATTCATAATACCCCCAACACAAACCTCCACTCCTCACCATGGCCTGCAGCAGTGCTTCTCAAACTGGGGTCTGCGGAGACACTGCAGAACAGATTCAACTGTTTTGGCAAAGGGAACAATGGAATAAAATGTAGTGGTCACAGTAGAATGCATTGTATGCCATCTTTGCCCTCACTTGAATGGGTTCTTATTACGACGGAATCTGTGAGAAATGTGCCATCACAAAAGGAGTCCCGAAACCTAGAAACAACAGATTACGCAATTCCAGGTCACAAAATCTAATTTTGGGTGACGCCAAAATTACTACCATAAACGGTTCTGTTATAGAATGTGTTCCTTCTTACAAATACCCTGGATGTGGTGAAGACACATCTTAAAACACATTTCCTGTGGATGAAGAGCCGAAAAGTTGAAATTGTCTTCTCTCATAGAAACAAATCATGTCTGTCACATCAGCATAGAAATGAAACACTTATATTATTGCGATGTGTTATATAGGCATGCCTCAGTGTGTGTTGAAACCTCTTGGAGTCTACTACTCTGTCTCGGGTTTTATTACTGTTGCAAATTCTCACACACATCATTGTCCTTCATATTTTTCAGCTGGCTTGGACTATTAGGCTGTCATCCATAAATATCCTGACTATTAACCTTAGCTGGGAAGTCTGCGGTTCACAAACACACTCCTAAGACTGGTTAGTCCCGGAGACACTGAGGGCTTATTTAGATCTAGTAACCACTATTGAATATCATAGCCCATGCCCATGGAATGCCATTCAGAGTGACCTCAAACTAAATGTTTCAGTGCCTAATATAATTAAATGTCTGTAAGACAAACATTTTATAGTTAATTGTGATTGTTTTTTGTGTGTTTTTCATATTTCCCTTTTGTATGTGTTTTTATTGTGAAAGACAACAGTCTTAGCTGATTTCTCTGTATAACTAAAGGTCAAATAAAACAATATTTTCCTAGTTAAATGAACCACCCCAAAACCTTTGACATGGTTCTGTGGTGAAGAGGACAAGGTAATACGACAAGACAGTGTTGTAAACACATTAGAAATGGACAGCAACTCCAGTCGCTTATCATTACTGACCCTGGGATTCACCATAGCTTAATGAAATTACCTGTCATGGTTGTGTTTTGACTGCTTTTAATGGAAACCTGAATTGTTTTAAAAGTGATGGATACCTGACCATAGAAGGTAAAAAATTAAGAAACATATTTTGGAGATTTAAGGTGGTAAAAAAGGGATTTGGAAGGAAAGATCTGGGAAAACAGAGGAAAAGAGGTCCTGAGGAGAGGATGTTGCTCGGTCTCCACTGAGCCCCCTTGTGACGATGGAGCGAACTGCAGACTTTCCTCCTGCACTGCAGACAATGAGCAGTGGAGCCCTGCTGCATTCAGACTGACTGAATGATCTATAGTGTTTTATACATTTTATATGTAGCCAATTCTACAAGGGGCAGCTTAACTGAGTCATGAGTGAATAAGTACATATCGTGGGAAACAGATCCAAAACAGGTCTAAAACAGCTCTGTGTTACACGAATAGAACTGAAACACGAAAAGAGACAACTGAATGAGCAATAGTTGATAAGCAAATGAAGTTCTTGATGCCGCGTGCGTCAATGTGTGTTTTTACAGGGGGAATTTGTTAGTCTTTGAGAGTGGTTCAAAACAGACCCGTGTAATGACCAAAGATCCCCTTGCAATGACCACGATAAGACATAATAGCAGAACGTCATTAAAAGATGTCAGGCACTCGAATTAAACGGTTTATTAAACCAGAAATGAAATCAGGGGCTATTGTTTGACTGTAGCGTAGGCAAAAAAAAAATACATCTCACAAAAAAACTCTTTGTTTACAGATGCAAGAAAAGAGTCTGGAAAATCAAAGCATAGTTATAAAAACCAGTGACCAGCTTCCATTCCCAACCCACCAGATGTCCACCAGTCAAATACATCTGGCACCAAAACATGTCTGGGATTCCATTCATTAGCAGATCACAGAGTGATGCCCACTAAACCCAGAGCTGTTACCAGTCACACAGAACAGACCAGACTGTCTGTAACCAGTCACACAGAACAGACCAGACTGTCTGTAACCAGTCACACAGAACAGACCAGACCGTCAGTAAACAGTCACACAGAACAGACCAGACTGTCTGTAATCAGTCACACAGAACAGACCAGACTGTCTGTAACCAGTCACGCTGAACAGACTGTCAGTAACCAGTCACACAGAATGAACCAGATTGTCAGCACCCAGGTACATGCTATTGACTAGCAGGGTCAGCACACAGCACCTCCAACACAATGTCTTACAAAATAAAGTTTGCAACAGCAGGAAGAGAAAGGCAATCTGTGCTAAAAGCAGGACAAACAGACACAGACACATACACCATAACCCCTAACCCCACATTATTTTTACATTATTGGACAGGAAAGTGGCGATAGATATACCAAAGAAAATAGCTTTTATCTATGTGGGAATCATAGACATTATTAGTTCTTACATATAAAACATTAACACAGACAGAAGATTGTTTTTATTTACTAGTAGGAACCTGAGACCTAACCCTGACCCAGAAATCCATGTTCCCTATTCCCTAACCATAAACCTATCCATAAGGTGAATGCCTAAACCTAAAAGTAACCCTCATTCTAACTCCATGCCAAATAGTATGTTTTCCCCTACAATTAACCCCAGGGGTGGAAATTGCATCTTCCCTAGTGGGGAATTCATCTATTGTCCAGATAAATGCAGATCACACACAAGCACTGCAGATGGAGTGACAGAGTTTCCCTAATCACCCATTATCATTAGTCATGTTTTAGTACCTCCATTACACTGCAGAGGGAAGACGAGAGCAACAAGGCTCAGCCAGAACCCACCGGAACCGGGGCGATCAACACCCGGCACCCCAGTCTACGCAGCACCACAGCCTCTTCATTCAACCAGATCCGGAAAGGAGAAAACAGAGCCAAGTAAACAGCAGATTCAGACGGACGCACGTATGACCGCATATTTTTTAAATAGGCACGCGCGCACGCACGCATGCACAGTACATACGACAGTAGCCCTGCATGCACTGCACACACGCACTTGCTGGGGTAAACACGCCAGTATGACCACGTGTGCCTAAGCAAGCGACGGAGGCACTGTGACCCAGGGGTCAAGCTGAGAATGAGTAGTTGTTCATCTCCGTGGTCTGAAATAGACTTTGCCCCAGGGGATCGGGGGCACACATGGACAGGCTCATCGGGAAGATGTGTGGCAGAAGAAGCAACACTTGTTGCTTTTAGGTCATCCGTTCTCAGTGTGCTTGTTTACACCGACGGCAAATGGTTACGTAAAGGCCGGGCCGATATGGACAGAAACGCATATAGAACGGTCTGTAAGCCAAGCAGGTGCCTACCTGGCTATATTGTATAACATTGTTTATGTTCGCTTAGCCTAATCTCTTCTCGCAAGCATTTCCGAAACTGCGAAACCGTATTGCTTCGCCGCAAATATGGGTAAACAAAGCAGTGTATCATGAATAATAAACATGCACCTTAGGAACGGCTTTGTATAAAGACGTTTTGATGCTCTTATTTAAATAAGAACGCTAGTTGCTTGCTTAAAAAACATTATTCTACGTCATGCAACATTAAACAGTTTAATCACTGAGACCACAATGTTACATTTCTGACGTTTTGATATTCTTGATTTATCGTTCAATAAGAAATCCCCTAAGATCCCTTTTACTTCACCTCCGTTGAAACCGCCACAAGTCATTACTTTAAAAAGCGTTTTTTCTTAATTGCTCCACTAAAGTTTCCAGTCGTCTCTGAGGAGAGATGTGTTGACAAATGAGTCTGAAGCATGAACATATCGTAGACCTGGGCTCAGTGTCCGAAATTAACTTTTTGGCTCACCGGCCAACAGGACTGGTAGATGAAAAAATCCATCAGCCAATTTTTTACCGGCCTAAATAATATATTGCCTTTTTGTGTCACATAGAACAACTCATCAACACAGCCTCAGCGTCATACTTTAGCCAGCGTCTTGAATCTCCTTTATCTCCAAACCTCCATTTCTCACAAAACTTGTGATTCGGCCCCTCCCTATCTTAATATTATTTTAAAACAATTTCTTGAAAATCAAAAAATTCTCCAAGGATACAGCTCCGGAAAAAAATTGAGACCACTGCACCTTTTTCTTTCCTTTCCAAAAAAAGTTGAAAAGGAAAGTTTTGAGTGAGGAACAGAAGCGTTCAATTTTCAGAGGTCTCTTAATTTGAACCCTTCTGTTCCTCACTCAAAACCTTCCTTTTCGACTTTTTTGGAAAGGAAAGAAAAAGGTGCAGTGGTCTCTTAATTTTTTTCCGGAGCTGTATGTTTGTTATTTTAAAGCTAATTTCCTGAGATTAAAAAGTCAGATGAAGCTGAAAACAATGGCCCTGCAAACATTGTATATACATTCAGCATTTTAGATGTAACAATAAAAATGTATAATAATTTTGGGAGCAAAAAGTTCAGAGAATAGGCCATCAACAAAATTCACATGTCACATTGTTTACAGTTATCCATGTCCTATGAAATGATTTACATTAAAGTTATTCAGGATCAAAACCTGCCCTATGTTTTCCTACAGGCTGAGTAAAAGAAGGGTGGAAAGAGGTGACTAATAGCAATACATGACATCTAAAGGTAATGTAAAAATATTGAATTAATACTTATAAAGCCCCTATATCTATTAAAGGCTTTATAACTACCTATACTTTTACTAAAAATTAGGGCTGCATGATTTGGACAAAATACTGAATCGCGATATCTTTGACAAATATTGCAATTACGGTTATGATTTGCAATTTTCAAATGTGGTTGTAAACCGCGTAGATTATCTCACTAAAAATAGAGATCATAGCTTACATAATGTGCTATTAAACTGAATAAAAATCTAGTTAAAGTTCAGCGTTTTCTATTTGACGCTTATTACCAATTTGAAGGTGCAGCCTGTGTGGAACTATTCATTTAACTGCTCATTTAATGCAATGGTGCTTGCTATGTTTGTGCAATTGCCTTAAGTAATCTACAAAAATACCTACAGCACCGACAAGAAAAACATATACGGACGTATGATGCATGCCCGTCACCTCGTGTGACCTTTTTTGGAGCTGTAAATTGCATAGGTTGGCAATTTGAATATTGCACGTCAATATCGCAATTTCGATTAATTGTGCAGCCCTACTAAGAATGTATACTGTATATGCTCATGGGTCATGATTTTATTCCTACAGTGGATATAAAAAGTTTACACACCCATGTCAAAATGCCAGGTTCTTGTGATGTAGAAGAATGAGACAAAGATAAATCATGTCAGAACCTTTTCCACATTTAATGTGACCTGTAACGTTCTGACATGATTTATCTTTGTCTTATTCTTTTACATCACAAAAACCTGGCATTTTAACAGGGGTGTGTAGACTTTTTATATCCACTGTATAATCCCCAAATGAAAACTTTGCTCACCGCTGTCTCCCTGTTGGTTCAGTCACTGTCTCACTAGTCTCTGGGCCACTCTGTCTCTCTGTTGGTTCAGTCACTGTCTCACTACTCTCTGGGCCCTCTGTCTCCCTGTTGGTTCAGTCACTGTCTCACTAGTCTCTGGGCCACTCTGTCTCTCTGTTGGTTCAGTCACTGTCTCACTACTCTCTGGGCTGGCTGTCCCTCAGCTTGCTCCTCCTCTAGCTCCTCTACCCCAGCTTCAGTCACTGGATCACTAGTTTACAATTCATTTTCCAAAACAAAAAATGCACTTGAATTGTATTAAGCAGTTACATGGGGTTATTGAAATGAATGAGATAGTATCACTTTATATTTAACATTTTATTAAAACGTTTTGTCAGTGAAATGTTTAGGCTTTTTGGTCACCTTTGTTAACGTAGTTTCCATTCGTGGCCTCGTACTCTGAGAGGTGAAGAATTACTCTATTTTGCCTTTTTCCATGGTTTTACAGGCAAAATATGAACCCATTATCTAGCTTTCTGTCTAATTATTCACAAAACTAAAATGCATGCGGCAACATTACCATAGCCAACTTTTAAACGTACAGACAACCTAGCTTATAGACACCGTAGTCTTCAGTCTGAGAGATTTCTCTTGCTTCAAATATCCTTACCGCTTCACTGTCAATACAGAAATGATTATCTTACTACGGCGCTAGCTAGTAGCTACCAGACAATTCTGACCAAGATCCGAAGAACGAGTTTGTTAAGACCGGATTGGCTATTGAACGGCCAACTTTGCTCCTTAGTACCGTATTCCTTAAAAATGCACGCATATTTTCTCCCCGAAGTAATGGGTGGATTTCAATGTAACGCAAACATGAGTAATTTCCTCCGAGCCTTCATGGCAGATATTTTATTACATTTCTATATTGTACAAACATTCGCCCGCCAGTGTGGTGGATAGCCTTCTGAGATTTACTCGCCAAACTGAAAATCTACCCGCATTTGGCGCTTGACGGGTATTCATTTCGGACCGTGCCTGGGCTCAAATGGTATTCAAGTTTTTTGGGGAAATCGTGACCCATGTGTGATTACATTAGCCTGGCTTAACGGGGCCAACAGTATATTGCCAATACTATCTGGCACCCCCATCCGGCCCCAGCAAACACTCAGAGTATAGAAGATATCAAATTGCATCTAAACCCAGCACTGCCACACAGACATTTCGTTCTACACAGCTACGATCATCAGACAGTGAAATGACCAAGCCAAGTTTAGATCCCTAGCTCAAACTAATATAACACGCTCTCAAAGGACCCACACACGGCAATTGTTCTATTGAATTTACGTAATCATCTCAACGAGGGAAATCAAACTAGCAAAACAACGTGGCAGAAATAATATAGAACATTTGCTGCTTATTGTTTCACCTTCCTGAATTAGTCACATAAAAATTAAAGACTGCCCTAATATGCTACGACACGAACACGTTTTCCTCGACAACAGAGAACATAGGCATGAAGCCATGTAATGAGAATGTTTTTTTTTCAGATAAATCGACAGAGGTCCGGTTATTTGTCATGCATTCTACTTCAAATGCACTGGAAATAGAGGATAGACAGATAACCTTTCTGTCACATCTAATTTCCTCTTGTCCCCACATACTGTGACAAACACACACACACACACACACAACCCTCTGTTGACGAGCTCCTCGGCCTCGGTCATTATGGCGCCTGATTAAAGCTGACAAGGGCTCCAGCATCATACAATGGCAGCTAATTTATTTGTCCATGCAGAGCAGCGCCTGAGTGCCGAACATTAAGTGGAGCTCCAGCGGAGATCAACCTCAAAGACATCTAGTAAAGCATTAGAGGTTCTGAAACTCGGTTACCCCCTTGAGGTGTTTCCGAGTGGCTCAGTGGGTAGAGCGTTGTGCAACGACACGTTTGTGGGTCCGTGTGTCGTGCGGGGGCCTTTTAGCCTAATAGTACGAAAATAATAGTGTCTGCTTAACAACTTAAACGTCTTCTCTCAATTCAACTCTACTTTCACCCACCGTCTGACAACTAGCATGGCGACGCCAGATAGAACACACGCTTCAATCAAATCAGAGGTCGACGTCTGATCTCGTGGATGCGTTTCGGCACGTCGGGATTGTCCAAGTTCCTCCGCTTTGTTCCACGACGCAGAACGGACCAAAGACAGTGCAGCCAATTTCAAAGGGAGCTAATGGGATGTCTGGTCGTTCTGTTGAGTGGACGGAGCTGTAACTGTGGACCACCTACACATTAGCATGATGACTAAGACCATCTACGGTCTAGACTCCAGGCTCTCAGTCTGTGTGTATTTCCATGTGCAAGCTTGTGTGTTTGTGTGTGTGTGTGTGTGTGTGTGTGTGTGTAGGTGCGTGTAGGTGCGTAGGTGTAATGCATGTGAGCGCGTGTGCGTGAGAGCACTGAAGGGACCCTATTTTGGCAGAAACATTGCCCAACACTCCAGGGATATTGCGTATCTCACATTTACATTTTAGTCGTTTAGTGGACGGTCTCATCCTGTGAGACTTGCAGTCGGTGCATTCATCTTAAGACAGGGAGGCAGGACTACCACAGCCCAACGGTAGTGAGTACATTGTTACATAGCACAGTGATCGGTATCAGCGCAGTGCTAAAAAACGTGAGGGGGAGTCCACGTGCAACTGGGTAGTTCGGGATAAGGCAAGGACTTGTAGCAGACACGCAATATTTTAAAGAAGGTTTCAGGCATTTGTGCTTTATTTGACAGTGGTAAGGTATAGAGATTCTTTTTTGTGTGTAGCAAGACAAGAAAGGACGGATTTTAACCCATGCCGCAGCAGTACATGTGCACCTTGACCCCTTTGACCACCCGAGGCCGCCTCGCATTTATCTTTAGAGTGCAGAGGTACTTGAAGGTTAGCTTTCTTTAATTTTTCCCACGTTAGGCGTGGGAACAAGGACCACTGATTACAGTTGGGGAAAAAGACCCTTCACTGTGATCCGTTAAACACCGATACCTCCGAGGGCTACAAGAAGCGGGGTCAGTAGCATGACCCTTCAAAAGGGGTAATCACGGGTGATTTAGCGTTTAGATGACGCCGCTCGTTTCATTTTGCTCCTGTCAGCACCCGCCAAAAAGCAGGCCAAAAAGGAAGGAAAACAAACCGTTCACTGACTGATTGAACCAATGTCCCCAAACACCGTCCCGCTGCCTGTCAGAGGTTCAATGGGGAGGTGGGCGCTCATAAAAGCCTATCTCCGTACAGTGTCATTTCTGTTTCTATTTCTGAAACGAGCAATACGCACCGACCCCCTTCCTCTTCTGTTCCTCTCCACCGCCTTCCGCCCACCCCCTTGTCACACACACACACACACACACACTCCCATCCCCCGTAATACTTGTACCCCCTGCCTGCCTGCCCTGTTCCTCTTCAGCGCCCACACAGCTGCCCCCCCCCCC